>OMNZ01116369.1:18769-36858 GCA_900303255.1 Lesueurigobius sanzi
TTGACTGTTACCTGTTGGTGGGGTTTAACATTGGCCAATACACAAGGGGAATCATCCGGGGCTGCATCAACAGCCCGGGCGCCCCTGCTCAAGGTAAATTAACAAACGCTACGCTGTGTTTTGTTTTGGCCATTTCGGAGGTTCATCCCAGGCAAGGATGCAAGGTCGAGGCGCCATCTTTAATCACGGGGGCTCAAAGGGATGGCTCAATCATCATAGTGGGGGCGCCTTCATATAAGCCTCGTAGAGCGTTTAGAAAAACAGGCACCCACAATGGCAACCAGCAATCACTATGCCAAAATAGTTACATTTTGTTTTAAAAGCTGTGCCTTTTTGGGTAATTTTAGGTCATATTTTCACAATGAATAGAACAAACTCCCAGTAAACGGCTTGATTGCTTTGAATAGTGGGATCTCAACAAATCTGCTTCGTTTGGTTGAATTGACTTTCAGATTCAGATAAGTTTTTTTTTTTTTTTTTATCCCACTAGGGGCAGTTCATTTAGAGCAGCTCAGAAACAATGTAAAAAAAAAAAAAAAAATCCAGACAAAACAGACAAAAACAGACAAAAAGACAAGGACATCAATAGAAATAGAAATTATATGATTGGCCAGGATTGGAAATATAATTGGAAATCAATGGAAGTGACTGAGAAACCGGACAAAGATGCTCTATTTAGAATGAAATCAACCTTATACAAATCTTTTCAGAAGCCCACAACAATGTAAAATAAAATAACATAGGAAGAGCAGCAATGGGAAAAATGTATGCGTGCAAATAATTGAACCGATATTGTCTGTTTCGTGTCGAGTCTCTTCATCAAAGCGAGCGGGCGCACTGTGTCACGTCAGCGTTCCCCCGTCCCGACTCAGCCCTGATAAATGAGAGGATCGGTGACTGATACACGTTATTAAAAAGTAATAACAGTTTTTGTTGGCACCCTTCACGCCGTAAGGAGTGTCATGAATCACAGGATATTGGACGCCTGTATCAGATGAATGCTTCGTTTACCAGCCGGCAAATTATTTAGTAGCAACTATTAATTTAAATCATATTTATCTGTCCGTTTGAGGTGGAACTGGGTGAACAAATGCTCCGTGAAGGAAGTTCGAGAACCAAAAAAGAAAAAAAAAAAAACATTACACAATGAGTGAATAGTATGTGTCCCTGATTAATCCAGGATATGCACTAAATACAATTGATCCAGCACCAACTAAAATATAAGCATGACTATGAAGATGAATATTTCACATTTAAGGGGAGACATTACAGGCAAAAGTCTATATTTTTTTCTCTTAACATATAAACTTTCACCTGGAATATAATAGATTACCTAATCTATACGCTTATTCATCGTGTCTCCATAGAACTATATGGGAAATTGTAACAGCCTCTACAGATTCCAAACTTTAGTCTTGTAGTAAACAATATTTTGAAGGTTTGTTCAGAGGGATTTTGCAATTTTTAAGTCATAGCCTGATTTATTGAGATTTGAACCCAAAAAAACTTGAAACGTGAAATGTGAACTTTTACAGATTTATTCACTAATAACTATAGATTATTCAAAAACTAAAAAAGATATCCAAAATCCCATCTGAACAAATCTTTGTGACAAAATTATCAACAAAATAAAACCATCAATTTAAACCGGGCTCTCTCCTTTATTTAGATTTCGTCACCAAGCATAAAATACCTAGCTTTTACATCTAACATTTGACATAAAACTTCCAATACATCTTCTTCTCATATTTATGTATATACAGTAAAGGTTTTCTATTAATATCACTCTTTTTTTGTTTCTCTATTCACCTGCCGTGTAAATCATTATATGCGATTTCAAAGCATTGTCAAACCCCACAGTAATTACATTTCGCCATTTCATCTACAATTAAAAATGATTCTAGTCCTACTTCTAATGAATCCGATTGTGTGCACCGTGTGGCTAAACGCACCAGTCGTGAAGGAGGTCAGTTTGTCTTCTTCGCCCCAAAGACCACTGTGAAATGCTGGTGGTCTCTCATTTCCTATTTCCTGCATGAGGTCTTAAAGGTTATCCAAACCAAACACTGGCACATGTAAACACATAAAACCTATACGCAGACATATAATCAATAGTCCAATACAATAACAGTGTTTTCAGTCTCAATAATTATATGGCCGGGAAAGTCCCATTTGAGAGATCACCAATGGAGTTTATTTTAAAATACTTTTGTGATTATTGCCTTATCAAATTACAGTTTTATTAGCCGGTGCTGAATTAGCCACTTGTGCTATGTATAATAAACCATTTGAGGAAATCTGCTCATTGCAATTAGGATACAAAGTATATAAGGAAAAGGATGTGTGTGTGTAACGTAATAGCTGTGAAAATAACTTCTGGGTGACCTTTTAGGCCTCAAATCCAAATTAACAGTTCACTCATAAATAACCCAAAGCACCCTATTTATTCTAAGTCTGGCTTAAACTTAATTAAATAGAGGGATAGAAGCGTTTAGGCTTGAAAGCCATGCACCTATGGATTAAGTATATCCCGTGTCATGTTTGCGTAACCTCGCCGTGGCCTCCGAAGGTGCGTCTGGTAATCGAAACATAACAGAATTAAGTTACAAATGTCTGACAGAGCGGCGTGTGTACAGTAGAAGCCAATACAGCGCTGATCTTACTGCGTGTTTTCATTTCATTAGTTTTTCATTTGGCGCCGAATGCCTGGTGTCGAGATGGGCCAAATTGTGGGTGTGGATTTTCACTGTGCCAATGATGCGGTGTGTAGTGAGGGTCAAAAAGGGCGGTTAACAAGGAAAGCGCAATGTAGCATGATAGGGCTGGTCAAAAAATAGATTTTATTTTACAAATTTGACTTTTAATTAACAGCAGCAAAAAAAAAAAAAAAAAAGTAAGTCTCTAGCCCATTCCTGTCAGGAGTTATGACATTTTAAAGAAATACTTTAAATGCTCAATCCAGCCAAAGGAAGGACATCGTCTTTGGATCAGGCATCGCTAAGGCTGTATGGCCATGTCAGATTTCTGTAGTAGGCCGGCCCACTTGGCCCAGATCAGATATCATTGAATTCCCTATTATATTGTAATTTGATGGGGGCCCCACAAAACAAACATTAGTTTCTCTAAAAAACAAATTCTAAAAGCAAAAATGGCAGCTAAACAGCTAAAGGACCAGCTGAAAATATTATTTATTTTCTAAAATACACCTGAATGCAGAAAATCACATCTGAATTAAAGAAACAACAACAACAACAACAACTGGTCTCTTAGGTCAAAAAGAAATATGTCTGAAGTCATTTTAAGTGATTAGAAAAAAAATTCGAGTTTTTTGAAAAAATTAGAGTTTTTTTGACCATTACTTTGACCATTGAGAAGATCCCATTACTCAAAAGGCTTCGTCAGCAGCGGTTGTTAGTAGCAGCAGGCTGGCTATATGAGGTCCAGTCCAGATGACTTTTTTGGTTAAATTCTTTCCGTTTTTTCTTTGTATGTTGCACAAGACCAACAAAACCTGATTTTGGAGCCACTTTTTAAACTTAAATCTCATAAAATAAAACAATTTCTTTCCATTTCTGCCAAAAAAAAAATTTTTTTCAAGGTTGATATTAAAGAGGTGGTATAATACAATACATTATCAATATGAATAAAGGGAGTCCTGCAATGAACAGAAATGGGGAATTTAGATTCAATCTGTCGCCTATCTACACCATCCTCAGATCCATACAACAACACGAACATGGCCATGGTCATTCAGATGAACTAGCGGCTCTGAGTCACACCCCAGTTCAGGAAAATAGGCAATTGACAAGCCATAGTTGAATGTAAACAATGGGGTAGGGCTAAAAGGAGGTGTGCATGGACCGAGAAGAAGCTTGTTCGAGGGACGAAGCATCTTCATTCTGCTTATTTTAGTTGGATTCTTGCTTACCCCCCCTTATACAGGAAACCAGTCACACAGAGTTTTTTTTTTTTCTATTTATTTTTAAACCAGATGCACTTCCTGTCATAGTCACATTATAAAGTGGCTCACACACCAATGCGATAAATACAAAAGCTGTCACATGTTCTTGTTAAAATGGTAAACATTTTTACATGAAATGGTTTGAATTGTTCCATAATTGCCAGTTGTTATGCACTTAGATGTTACACATCTTCTACATAACTTTTTAAACATGTTAAAGTATTTGCCATATTAGTGCTATCTCTATCCTCCCTGCACTGTCACTCCGTCCTTATGATTAATGTAGAAGGTGTTGACAGAATTCCAGGCTGCATGTCCCTCCTGGGCACCTGTAGATAATCTGCATGCTTGAGGTGGTTGAGGGACTGTCCCAGGTGAAGTGCCCTAGGGGTTGGGGTGTAGAGCCTGCAGGCTGCCCAGGTGTTCACAGTTATTACTAACTGCCCTGAGAACAGACACACAGCATGTAATGTTGCATTTGGGATCACTATGTCTTTCAAAGCTACTCACGTGTCTGTCTCCTTTTTGCAACTTCTTTCACATAGTTTTTTTTTTTTTACATAAAAGTCAAAAATGACAAATGTTTAGTCTGTGAACAAACTTAGTTTCAACTTATTCCCACAGTCTATTGTCCATTAATGTGAGTAGTTACATATCGATGTAGATGTGCATGACATGATGATATAAGATAACAACAGGTAAAAAATAACATTTGGTCAAATCTGACATCATGATTTGCACGAAACACCTCTTAGTTTCGAATGGTCTGGAGGCTTATTCAGTCCTTCCTGTAACGTGATAGGATACAGAAAAAGCTGAATATTTTCAAGGGCACAAAGCCGACACTAGATGGCTGCAGATAATGGTGAAAAGGCTCTAATGATTCGCACTAACTGTAGGCAGCGATGGGAGGAGTGAGAGAGTACAGTGAGAGGAAGCTAAGACAGACTCAGAACTGGCTTAAAGACACAGCACAAGAACCTGTTTCAGCCAGTAGCTTCAACACACGAGAGAAATAGGACACATTTTATACAACTATGAATAAAACATACAGTCTTATACATGTGATCAAAACTGTATAATTCTAACTTTACTAAATCATGATCCAAATAAATGTCTAATGACCAGTGCCTTGCCAGAGGTCTATGATATGAATTTAACTGCATATACTTTGTTTTACTTTCTATTTTATCATGCTGAAATATAGGAAAGAATTAGGCACATTTCAGAACGGATGGCAGCACCGTGTATTACATCATTTAGGCCTGCGATGAACGAACGGGGCCTCTGCGCGAACATAAAGGTGGCAGATCTATTAGAATACCCCGACATTAAGCTATTTCACAATCAATAGAGCGCTCTGAATACATTTTATTGGGTGCATTACGTGGCAAATGAATTGTAGCTAGCCGGCTATGGGAGCCAATTGGGCCGGTGATGGACTATCTGTGAGCTTTTGTCTGACAATTGGTTATATTTCCCCAACATGTAGATTAATGGCGCTCACAGTGGCGCCGCGTCGCAGGCATTTATAACGCACTGGCTCCGCTTTCCCTCATTCAGCCTCAAAGGGGGAGCGGCGGCAAGACTCATTGATTCTCTAAAAGGCAAAAGAGGATCGTAATCTCGCAGGAGTCTATAGGGGGCGGCTCTGAAGGCGCTTTGAATGTAATATTGTCGAAATATTTATGGGAGGTCAAAACATATTGAGGATTATAGATTGATTTATACACTTTTTCTTTTACTCAAATACTCTTCTTGACACAACAATCTCAATTTATTCAGGTTTGGTTGAAGAAACTGGGTAATGATTGTTTTGCTAACCACACTTCCTAACAATTGGTTACATTTGATAACATATTAGCCGAGAAAAAGGTTGAATAGAAAAGGTTAACCATTCCAAAAGCGTCTCAAAATAGTTTTTCTTTATTTTTATTTAGTCACATGTGGTTTATTGAGTATGGCAATTTGTCAATGTAACTAACAGCTAATCAGCTATGTGGTGGTTACACACGAAAAAATACCATGTGAAAATGTGACAAAATGATTTTGGTTTATAAAGTATTGCTATGAAGGAATGGAATATCTTGCCATTAAAACTGATCGAAATTAGCCTGGCCTTAGCCATCCATAAACTCCGGTCAATTATCATTTCCCTACATGTTACAGTCTGGGTCTGATCTCAGTGGCTGCAATGCATCGGTGGAATTTCTTTGGACCATTCAGCGAGTGGGGGAGGCGGGTGTTGTTGGTGACAGGTCAGGCATATGCAGGAAAAGATAATAGAAAAGGTAAAATCAGATCCAATCGTTTCAAACTTTAAAAGGAGTTGACCCCTCCCACCTGAAAACTCAATTGTGAAGATCCAGACGCTCTGTACGAAATGAGTACGAGGCAAGGGTGTAAAATACGGGGGGGATAGGGGGGGGATAGGGGGGTTATAACCCCCTCCAATATTTAAACCTGACCATGTTAATCTCCCCAAAATTTTTGTCCAAACAATAGGGGGCTCAGTTTCGACCCCCCCAATATTCGATCAAAAGTTACTCCCTTGGTACGAGGGTATGGTAAGACCAGGCTAGATCAAAATAGACCAAACATCTGTTTTAAAAGGACAACTGAAGAGGTACTGTACTGTGTTGAATATTTGCGATGCAGAATGATGTCATGTTTGTATTGTACACACAACAGAATGGTTTTCATATTTTCATATTGACAATATTTTGTCTATGTATGCCAGACTAACTGGCTGTAAAGCACAGCTAAAGAGGATCCTAATAATAAACTAAGCTAAACTAAGGTAAACTATGGTAAAAATTGATGAGAATCTGACTTCCAGAATCAAAGGAGGCAACATGTAGAGCTGGATTACAAATACATACAGTTGTTCTCAAAGGTTTACATACAGGGCATGTAAACTTATGCATTTCATAGAACATGAACCTTTATTTCACTCATGGTTAGTGGTTGCGTGAAGCGATTTATTTGTTTGTTTACGCTTTTCAATTACAAACTAAACAAATGTCCCTGATCAAAAGTTTACATATTGTGTATCTCGAAACAAAATTAATTTTTTTCAGAGAGTCCAATTTTGTCAGAGAGTCCTGTATTTCAGCTGAAGTGAGTTTTTCTTTGCTCCTGAACAATTTCCCTGGCAGTTGTTGAAGGTCATGTAAACGTTAGATCAGGGACATTTGAGTAGTTTCTGTTTCTTTGTGATTTCAAACGTAAAGTCAGTTCTTTGACAATAAATACGAGCGATCGCGATGCCGTCTCGTCCGGGGCTTCGGTAGGCAACGTGAATATTTTAAATAAATAATAATAGTAAATAATAGCTCTATGATTGGCAAAAAACCTTGTTCACAAACAGAGCATTGCTTCTCTGGCGTTGTAACCGAAATGTGACTTAAATATACTGAGCTACATGTCTGAATGCATCAGCTGTTGCCTACCATTCACCAAAACATGTTATTACACAAAATGCTATACACTTTCATACCAATAATCTGCTGAAGACACTTTTTTCTCTCCACACTGATATCTGTTAGTTAAATCTTTCCCCGTGTTTCACCTTCAATCTCACATTTTTATTTTGGTGTCTGCCATAAATTTGCCCATTTGTCATGTGTATAAAGACCGGAGCAGTCTCATTCCTATATGGATTGCACACTGCCTATACCGCCCTTTATCTCAATAATAGAAATAGCACTCCTGAAATCACATATCATTAATAAAACACTGGCTCCCAGCGCCATTGAAATATATTATTACCTTTACCTGTATAGCGTTTATAAGGGCAATCTCATGGTGGATGTTCTCACTGTGATCTTCTCTTTAGACAAGGCTCCCCACTACTGTACATAACACATACCCCTTTAATAAGTCTGTCGAGCCATTACTGATAAGCCCTCCACCATTTATTCCCAAAGAGAAATACTATAAACACAGCAATTGCATTTTGAAAGAGATAAATATTTTGCAGATGCTTAAGCCCAAAATATATTTCAAAATGTTTTTCTTTAGTTCAACGTTTAATGCCACACACCTGAAAAAATCGGATGAAATAAATGTCTTAGTTAAACAATGTGAAGAGACGGATACTAAGAGCCTGAATTCACTCTACTCTGGTTGATCACATGTTCAATCCTGACTGACACCATTGTTTTACAAGAGCGGCATAACAAGAAGAACGCCTCGTCTTTCCTCAAGTTAAAATTAAATGTCCCTGATTAGGAGTGTAGTACTTTTTTGGGGGGAAACTACAAAGGGCTGTTCATTACAATGCCAAACAACATCCAGCAATGTCTGATCTGACATTGATCGGCTTTGTTCTTAATAAAATGCAAAACTAACAATGCAGCCAGGGCCCAAATACAGAGAAACACACATTCCCCCTTTCAATTCAAATTAAGGAGGAGACAAAGAGAATGGTTCCGTTGGGATGCGATGGGCTCTTCTCTGGGAGGGGAATGAATACAGAAGCTGCCTTAAGATATAAATAAACAAAATTATACAGGCGTGGTATTGTGTATTGTGTTTGGAGCACGCCAACTCTTCAATGTAGTTCATTACAGTTTCCATTTTCCCAAAGAAATATACCTTGACGTTACAGAAATTAGTATTTCAATTTTCAATATGTGTTGTAAAAATTTGCTAAAATTTACTCTAGAAGTGCAACACGATTCAAGGCATATCAATACATAAACAGAAAATACATATGAATTCAGAAACAACAGAAGTGTACAAAAATGATCACCAATACTAAAGACAATGCGGGTTTAATGACCTCTTGTAATTGAAAGACTGGGAAGTGTGCCTAAAAGTCAGCAGACTGCAGACCAGCGCGCACTGCTCTGTATTCAGGCAGAAGTAACTCCTCTGAGAATGACATATTTATGCTGCCGTTGGATGTGGGGCTCCTCTCGGGCTGGCCCCGGGCCCGCTGAGGAACACACCAGCGCAGGAAGTGTCCTCCGAAAACACTGCTGCTGTCTGTACAAGCCACAAAGTCCTGTTGTTTACCCGTTCCATTTTAATCTCGCTTGCTCTATTTCACTATTGGACACAAGTTCCTGCAGCTAGAGGTAACTATAATGTAATATTTTGATGTTAATAGCAGCATATAGATCTCTCACTATCTGATGACGGACTACAAAACAAATGGAGGGACAAAAAGTGGCTTACAATGTCCCAGGTTGGATACTATATTTGAGACGAATGGCTTGTTTCCATCTGCCATACTCTACACTGCTGTACTCTACTCTTCCTACTTTTTTTAGTCGTAGCAAGGTACCAAGCAGGTACTTAGCCTGGCCAGCCACTCCTGCTTTCTTTCAAGTCTTTGTAAAGAATAGGAATAGTGTGTAGATTGGAAGGCAAAAACGTACCTAGCAGGTACGTTTTTATGAACATAAATCACACAGCAAAGGCATATTCATGGACCAGACTATACAAAGTAATGGGAACAAAACCATGCAGAGTAGAGCTGAATAAGGCAGGGTAAAGTAGGGAAAGGTAGGTGGAAACAAGCCATAAATAATCTCATTTTGCGTGGAGTATGCTGTCTCTGCACTACGAGGGGTTTGATTCGGCCCTCGAGATGGTGCTTAGATTTGTAAGGAGAATGTATTTTTGATTAATTTGTGACTGAATAAACTGTCAATAGTACCAAAGAACACCAAAAGAATATGTCCTACTCAAAAGCACAGTGATTAAATATAGATTTTGGCCCTTTGCCCTCTAATTTGGCCCTCCGTTGCCTAGTTTGGCCTTCCATGGACAAAACTTGTGGCACCCCTCAATGCCTTTCTTGCAACTTATCCAATATGTAATTATGCTATGGTACTTACAAATCCTTGCGAGGAAAATAACAGCAGCTACATAACTTAATCACTCAAACTGGGAGATATCAGCAAATACATGTTCTTTACACAAGAAATAGAAGTATCATTTTCCATGACAAAGGTTTAAAACATAGCTCATAGAAGATCTTTCCATGCCCATTGTCCATCAGCGAGGGACTCTAATGACTGCACCACACACATACCTTCCCTGTTCACACTTGGCCGCCTACAGAGATAGGGAAACTGCCTTAATTCATCACCGCAGGACTCCTATATGCCCCGTGGCATAATAATATAGTATGCATATGACCTATGTTAATTAATGATACATTCTTTAATATTAAACGCCGTGGTCAAGGTAAGTGAGTTAATTTAATTAAATGCTCTCTCACGTTCCTCTGGTTATGCCCCAGTGCCATTACACCATACTGTGGATTAGTCATTAACTGTATTCAGGCTGCTTCTGTTTCAGAGGTTACTCCAAAATACTTCTTACAAATGCAGCTTGTATGCACTTTTAATTGATTTCTTTCTAGCATTTTTATCATCCTACTTGTTCTCTATTGTTTTTATTATCTTATTATTATTAATTGTATTATTAGTGGAGCTACATTGAAAAGTTTTTGTCTACTGCTTGTATTAATTATTTGCATCTCTTTGGACCTGTTTAAATTTGCGACAGAAATAAAGTGGATTGGAACAAGAATCAGTTCCTAGTAAACCTTTTAACAGCTGTTGAAATTATCTGCACCATAACAATAACCCTTTGTCGTTTTATTTTAGTATTTGTTGTACTTTGTTCACTGAGTTCCGTAAGCAAAGACAAGATAATGTCGAGTCCTGGTGGCATCCTTTCGACTTAAAAAGAAGTGAACGTCAAAAAAGCGTCCACTGTGTCCGGCCCTGACAGTTGAAGCGTGTGGAGCAGGCCCTTGTCCCTCCCCCTGAGAGGTTACATGACTGATCCTTTAAGCCAGGCGAGGAGACACAACGGTGATATTCCAACACAGGTTTGGGTTTCCAGACCATCTCCAGTTTTCTCCACGTCATGTTAACACTGCCACCCGAGCTGCCGGGCAAAGTACACATATTCATTACAAACAACTAGCTACAGCTTCTAACACCCCTAGCTAAGATCCAGGCCCAGATAATGGAGCAGGGAGAGGCGGAGGATGTCTTGTTGTTGTCTAAGCACACTCATTATAACATTTAAAGGACAAAATAGGATTGCATGACTGCGCTGGGCCTGGTTACAGCGTCAGGAATCTCTCATACCACACTCATCATTCAAGTGCACATCAGATCGGCTTGCAGGAGCTTTAGGAGGCGAGCTAAGGGTCATGTGACAATTTCCAAAGGAGTCCGAGTGCTTTGTTTAATGTCAAGAGCGAAGGCAGTCCATATGTCGGTTGCTACAGTTACCACTTTCTCTTTCCACAATACGTTCTTTCATTTTCCACACCCTCTGCTCCCGGGGTCAGATATCCAGAAACCAAATCACATCAGGCTGCTTAATAACCACATATAAAGGTGCATTGATGAAGATCAGGCCATGAGAGTACAAGACACATGCATACTCAAAAATGACATGGAATAAAATTGATTTGATTTGATTTGAATAGTGTATTTCGAGCCATACAAAAATATATTATATTCTGGACCATACACCAAGCACTGTACCCACACACAGGGCAAACAATCAGGCAGAACGTAGAACAACACAAAGAAAAAGGTAAAGGGAGAATCTGTCCAAAATGTTACGTTCCATTTATCATACTGTATTGGTACTAGTAAACAAAGATTGGCTCAAAAAGGCTCTAAAAGGAGTGGGAAGAAGAAAACTTATTTGCTCCCACCCCCTATTCATACTTTAAACTTGTGTGGTTGCTACAACTTACTGTAGTTACTTAGCTTAGTCCTTGGTGTCTTTAAATAGATTTACAATAAAGTTGGTTACATATTATGAGCACGTTTTTACATGAAACTCTACAGTTGCAATACATTCATTCACAATATTCTACACTTTGTACAAGTGAAAGTCCATCCATCCATCCATTTTCTTCCGCTTTATCCGGGGCCGGGTCACGGAGGCAACAGTCTGAGCAGAGAGCAGAGATGCCCAGACTTCCCGATCCACGCACACCTCCTCCAGCTCTCCCTGGGGGATCCCAAGGTGTTCCCAGGCCAGCTTAAAGACCTCGTCTTTCCAGCGTGTCCTGGGTCTTCCCCGGGGCCTCCTCCCAGTGGGACAAGTGTATGTATAAATATATATTTTTACAAATTCAAAACCATATTATTATCAGTATTACAGTTGTTACTCATCATATCATCGTCACCATCACCATATCCATATTGTACATATTGATAATTGTTTGATTTTTATGTAATTTGTATTTATATATATAGTTAAATAAAATAATATAATATATAATCCAATATAAAATAATAAAATAATTCACTATATTATATATGAGTTATATTCATGCCTAATTGATAATGGTCTGCTAGAATAGAATAGAAGAACTTTATTGTCTACCATGCGCAATGATTGGCTTGCCTATTTACATTCACATTACACACAGCCTATAATAAAACATATAAATGTATTTGAAGTAAATGAAACTTAGTTTGCAGACACAACGGCAGGTTCACCTCATCAATAGAAAAGAAGTGGAACAAAAGAGCGACAGTGGTAGGGCTGCAAGACTAATCGAGATCGAATCGTAGTTATAATAATAATAATAGAACAGAGAACAACAGGCTGAATAGGTGTACACTATGCTAACGTAACACATTGATGGTTATTCAGCTACACAAAACATAAGCAATGAACTGGTATGTTAACTTAACATATTAATTCATATATACAGTAAGTCACACCTGAGTATAAGTCGCAGGACCAGCCAAACTATGAGAAAAGTATGACTTATAGTCCGGAAAATACGGTATATTCTCTTAAGAGACCCACAGCGTGCTCAAGTCTTGATTAAGCTGATGACGATCTTTGGACTAAGATCGAAACGTCCTACACTTCAACTACAGAGTACAGATGAAGACTGAAGAATTCTTGCCTACGATGGTATATTAACATCACAAATCGAATCGCAATTTCTGTCTGAAAAAATTAGGTTTTTTTGTCAAAATCATGCAGGCCTAGACAGTGGGAGTAAATTTTGTCACTATTATACTATACTACAAAAATGTGCATTGGGACATTTTTTGAGAGCAGAAGTAATTATAATACAACTTTAGTATTTAGATTTTATTCTGCATGTAGTAATATCAGTTTCTACTTTTACATTTCTGTTATGAGAACATTTTGTTGTGCATTTCTTACGCACGTCACAGAAGATAGCGACTTTATTAAAATGATACAATTGGAGCACAGATAATGCCGTATGGAGGAGCTGGATGTAATTGCTCTGTTGGAAACATGTTCCATTTCTCACCAGCCCGTACCTTTGCTTTGTTCTTCCGTAATCCGCCTAAGAGAGAATCAAGACCTGCAGAAGTCAAAACAATTACTCACAGGGAGGCTGATATAGCAGCGGCATATTTCCTCTCAGCGCCGCCTCCTCAGTAAAAGTGCATTTGTGCATATCTATGCATGGTTGGTCAGCCATATAGATGCTCATCTGTGTCTTTCATCAACTTGACAGCTTTTTTCTCCTCCAAAAGATAACATTTATTATAAGCGTAAGCAATACATATTGGCCCGGAGTAAGTTTGTGGCACATTGTCGCACCTCATAATCACAGCTGTCTGCAGTTAAGTATCCCCCATGATCTATTGACTCCATTTTTATTCACTACATTTCCAGCCTGTAGGTAGAGTGTCAGTTAAGAGCAGAATGCAGAGCAGCTATAATTCTTATCGAGATAACGCTCATACTGGGATTTAATTTATGCTTTTAACAAAAGGAAAGGAACACAACAAAAACTATTCTTTTTCTGGGCCTTTTTTGTCACTGTAAATTATATTATTTCCTCCCTTTATGTTTCTTGAGCTCAGGTTTTAATTCAGATGCTCTTCCGTCTCTAACTGAATCCAGGTTTTGGATTGGCACTGGCAGGATTGGCTTTATTTCCCTTTGTGGCTCGGTTTTATATGCTATAAGCCTCATAACAACAGTCTCCAGTCTATGTTGCCATTGTTAACACTGTTATGCAAATCCAGTCTTAAGAGAGATGAACCTACAGCGGAGAAAAAGAACAAACATAACCTCCAGGAAATGAATGTTTTATTAATTATGTTTAAGATCACATATAAAAAGGCTAATTCTGCTTCTTTTCATAAAATAAACACAAGAGGCATTATATATCTCACAAGAGACAACTACACTTTTTAATTCATTATGAAAGGGGCTTTTTCATGCTAACTGCCATACTGCCATGGGAGTTCATATTGTGTTCTCATATTTTAATCACTCTTTGAGGGGGGAAAAAAAGCTCCGCCGTACCCCCCAGCCGTATGATAATGTTTATTTTGGTTTATGTTACTGTACAATTTACAGCAAATGCTCCCAGGCCAAATACATTTCAAATTGTTTTCTTTTCGGTGTATTAAATTAATCCCTAAATGCAACTACTTGAATATAATGAGGTTTTGTGACCTTATGCTAGTGCTAGTGCTGCTGCTAAACCACCACTACTTTCTTTTTTCTTTTTATTTTAAAGGATCCAAGAGTATAGAGCTCATTCAAATGGGCAAAGGGATATGGCAACAGAGGGCAACCAAGAGGTAATTAGGATAGGCAGGATACTAATACTACGAGTGAAAAATAATTCAACAGTACTCATTCGTAGGACCGGGTCTCTCCTCCATCCCAGGTTTTAGTCTCAGTTGTCATGTTACACTTGGCTCCTGGTGCTGCCCGTAATCAATACAGGCCTGAAATCAGCCGCTGTCACCGTCCCGCCCGTATACTGCGTGTTTTGTACCTCACTTAATAATGGATTAGATCCCCCTTCGGATGACTCTCTTCTCGCCTCTTTAGAACCGGCCGCGAAGGAAGCGATTTATTAGCATTTCGGAAAAGGTGTTGATCATTTAAGGATGATCAAGAACAGAAACAGTTTGGTCAATTTATATTAATGTGAAGGCTTTTGTTCTGAGTAAATTAACTCACTTTAATAACTTGAATAACTTTTTTTTGCCATCGCTACAGACACAAAGAAAACCCTAACATCAAGGGTAACATTTCTTTTGCATTTGTTAATCGTTGATCAATAATTCAGCGGCGCCTTTCCACTCAATGGGTCCGTGGCTTCCCTGCGACATATGGCAGCTGTACACGTATTCGTATTTGCATGTTTGTGTACGCGTGTCTCTGCTCACCCATCTGTGCCCTCTTGACATCTTTTTATCTACCGTTCAGGTTACACTCTCCCTATCGGCCCATCCATCCGCTGACGAAAGTTGCATCTTTGGACTTGACTTTTGCTTGCGTCCCACCTCCGCTCCTGTTACGTCTGCAGCAAGGGAGAGTCCAATGGCCGTTATAACAGCCAGCCGAGTAATTTGCTGTGTAAGTTGACACGATGGTTATCTCCGTACAGGGCACCTTTCATTTCCTCCCAGTCGTGGCTTCACCTCAATTCATGCCTTTGTTATCTTTGTGCCGAGGTCTTTTGGTAATTTGTTCAGCATGGGTTGACTCACCAAAGGTCTCCTGTCTCGCGCCCTAACCACCCAGCAGCGTGGCTAATTTATTTATTGAAGAAAGGATTTAATAAGCGACCAGCGATGTATGATTTGTATCTATATATATCTCTCTCCATCTATTGTAAAGCAATGTTCTTCAATCACAAGAATGGGCTATTTCATATTATAGCATTTGAATATGTCCAGCTCATTTAATAGATGGCTTGAACAATGATGTAATGCAATATGTAGGACTCTTTCTGAGGCATTCAGTGAAACATCTTCATCTCCATATAAGCTAGCAGAACTAAGAAACATAAAAGTGGGTTAGCTTAAAGTACATATGACAAGTTAGACAAAGAATTCACTAAAATGTAATTACGCTTAAAATTTTGGTCACGTTTTGAACTATTATTCCCTGGTTTGATATTTTTTGCAATGTTTATTTTGTAACATCCTTATTGGACATGGGCACAGGAAGTGACATACATAGAAGTAAACAATGAGAAATGTGACATACATAGAAGTAAACAATGAGAAATGAATGACTCAGAATTCCCTCTATCTATGTCAGTGACATAAAAATCCATTTTCCATCCATCCATTTTCTTCCGCTTTATCCGGAGTCGGGTTGCGGAGGCAACAGTCTGAGCAGAGATACCACGCCCACCTCCTCCAGCTCTTCCTGGGAGATCCCAAGGCGTTCCCAGGCCAGCTTAAAAACATCGTCTTTCCAGCGTGTCCTAGGTCTTCCTGGGGGCAAGTGGGACATGCCCAGAACACCTCTCGAGGCCGAGGCGACCCGACCACCTCGGAAGGCTCCTTTCAACGTGAAGGAGTAGCAGCTCTGCTCCGAGCTCCACCCGGTGCTCTGAGCTTCACCCGGGTGACTGAGCTCCTCACCCCATCTGTAAGGGTGCACCCAATTTGGCCGCTTGTATCTGCAATCTTGTCCTTTCAGTCGGGACCGAAATCTCATGACCATAGGTGAGACTAGGAACGTAGATTGACCGATTGACCAGTAACGGACGCTGCACCGATCCATTCGTCCCTCACTCGTGCAAGACGCAGAGATACTTGAACTCCTCCACTTGAGGCAAGGACACTCCACCAACCTGGAGAGGGCAGGCCATCTTTTACCGGTTGAGAACCATGGCCTCGGATTTGGAGGTGCTGATCTTCATCCCAGTCGCTTTACACTCGGCTGCAAACCTCCCCAGTGCAGCTGAAGGTCTTGATTTGTTGAAGCCAACAGAACAACATCATCTGCAAACAACACATGAGATCCTGTACGTGGTTCCCAAACCATTATTACAAGTTTATGTTTCATGTTGCACGAGAACACTGAAGAAAATTCCTAGTCTGTGAAACCTTCATTGACAATAGTAATAATCTCTATTCTGATTCTGATTCTGAAATCCCCTCCGGCCCCTGACTGCGCCTAGAAATCCTGTACATAAAAGTAGTGAACAGAACCGGTGACAAAGGACAGCCCTGGCGGAGGCCAACATGCACCAGGAACAGGTCTGACTTACTGCCCGCAATACGAACCATGCTCCTGCTGCGGTCGTACAGGGAACAGACGGCCCGTAGTAGAGGGCCCCGGACTCCATAAGCACCCCCTTAAGGACACCACGAGGTACACGGTCGAAAGCTCTCTCCAGGTCCACAAAACACATGTGGACTGTTTGAGCAAACTCCCATGAACCCTCGAGCACTCGATGGAGGGTATAGAGCTGGTCCAGTGTGCTGCGACTGGGACGAAAACCACACTGCTCCTCCTGCATCCAAGTTTCGACTATCGGACAGATTCTCCTCTCCAGTACCCTGGAATAGACCTTATCACGGAGGCTGACATAAAAATGTAAATGAAAATAACTTTTCCCATCAATTTTTCTTCATTGATGTAAAGCAAAGATTAATACTTTCCACAGATATTATCCATTAGTCTAAGTCTTAATTACAACAGGATCAAAATCTGTCACATGTACTTTTAAGATTGCGCGTATACCACCAGCTCAGTGGCTCAGGTCACCCAGATCAACTGCCCATTTTAAACATGCTGTTGTTCACCCTTTGCTCAAAAAACCTGGCCTTGACTCATCGACTCTCTCCAATTTCAGGCCAATCTCCAAGCTTCCCTTTCTCTCCAAAATACTGGAGAAAGTGGTTTATGTCCAGTTGAAGTCATTTTTGGATGAACACAGCATTTTAGAAACTTTTCAGTCTGGTTTTAAAACTCTTCACAGTACGGAGTCGGCACTCCTCCGTGTTTTTAATGATATTTTTACTGCTACTGACGCTGGTCACTCGGTTGTCTTGGTGCTGTTGGATCTCACGGCTGCGTTTGATACAGTGGACCACACCATCCTCCTCTCTCGGCTTGAACACTGGGTGGGAATTCGTGGTTCAGCCCTCCAGTGGTTCAAGTCCTATCTGAGTGATCGAGATTTCTGTGTTGGTTTCGGTGATTTTGTTTCCTCGCGGGCCCCATTGTCGTGTGGGGTACCTCAAGGTTCAATCCTTGGCCCTCTGTTGTTTTCCTTGTATATGCTCCCCCTCGGTTCGATCCTAAGGAAACACGGTATTGCTTTTCACTGTTACGCCGATGACAGTCAAATTTACTTGTCTTTGAAGAGGGG
>OMNZ01116370.1:0-23717 GCA_900303255.1 Lesueurigobius sanzi
AAATGAGGTGAAATTATTACTCAGAAAAAAAATACACTTTATAGAGTGTGTGATTTATGTTTATGTTTAGTGGCATAACCAACAAACATAATAATGTAAAATGTGAATTCCAGTGACTACACCAGTGGTTCTCAAGCATTTTGTATTAAGTTCTACTTAATACAAAATAGTTTAATATTAGACCTCCCAGTACCACCCGGCCAGATTGAGATAAATCATGACTAATCAGCTGTGGCTTTAAGTAGGACAAAGAAGAAGAAGAAGAAGAAGAGAAGCAGAGCTTTATTTATATAGCTCTTCTCTTCTTCTTCAAAATGATAGCCATAGTGTAAACCATAAGCCATAGTGTCAGTGCTTAATTTGTTAATCCAGATTTTCAGGAACACTTGTGTACTGGGTGGATTTTATGGGGGAACAGCCCAAAAATAATTGCATATTTAAAAGTTGTTGGAGTATTTTATTTCCCGGATCCAATAAAGCTCAAAATTCTGATTTCCTGGAATGTGTGCCCCCAAAAGCCGGATCAAATAGTGTAAACCATAAGTCAGAAAAACACCCAACTTAAATGCTTAACTAAAGCATGAATAATGAGCAACAATGGCAAATATCATAATATAAATATGAACTATATGTAAAAAAAAAAACAAATAAAAAAACATCTACTCTATCTACAGAGGAGGTTGTTTTCTCTCAAGTAAGAGCACTTACACTTGAAAATACACTAATATCAAGTAAAACGTAGTCTACTGTGTCATAAAAATAGCCTACACTTTTCACCTTTTAAAAGTATGATTATCTTTTGTTTAATGTTAGGCCATAAAGGATAAATAGTAGAGATATTATTCACAGTGAGATTTGGTACATCTCACTGTACATAATGTTAAACATGTCACACAGTCTTACTTTTAATAAGTTTTCAAAAACATAGGCATTCTTTCATACAAAATCTGCTCTGTGACCGTGTGGCCCAAGTCTATAGGGCACACACTAATATGGTCACAATGTCAGGTCTTGTGAAGAATGTAGGCCGTCGTCATGGCAATCCAGCTTCTTCAGCCTCAGTGTGCATCTTTTATATTATGACTAACACCGGTGCATGCCCGTACTACACAAACCTATGTCATGTTCATTGGCTGAGAGCACAAACCTGAGATGCACTTCTACTATCACCCCCATCATAAGAAAAATCTCTAACTAGTTATTATCAGATACAGGAAAGAGATGATGTGCTGTATATTTTTTTACGAGATACAATGAAGTTGCCTATCTGGGTGTTTGCCAGTTCAAACAGAAAACCTCAACCTCAAATTCTCCAACAGGCCTAATAAAAGCACAAGTTATTTTGTAATTTTGCCTGTTCCAAGCTGTGGGAAGTAGATGATAGATGACATGCCTTATATAAACAAAAAAGTAAAATAGAGAAAGGGCGGGTATGGAAATAACTTTGTTTATGTAAACCCCTAGTATAGGATCACCAATAACCCCTTAAAAAAAAAACACAAAAAAAACACTTTGATTTAAATGGACTATACCAGATTTTTTCCTAGTGGAATGAAATTTGTTTTTTCCTCCTTTCATATTGCAAACTCAAACAACTGTGAAAATAATACTGTGCATCTAAATGTAAAGCATTTATTGTCCATTTCATGGTTTGGACACTTGCATTTCTGTGACTATGACCCTAAAAAGTGACCCTGCAGTTGTGGACTGTGCATATATCTAAGAATCTCTAAGAAGGAACGTTAGGAAAGTTATATGTGTTTGGACCAAAACTGTCAATTTATATTACTCGCTCCCTCTTACATGAATTGTAATTTTAAAAATGATTTAAAAATCAGGTATAGTGCCTTTAATTTAATGTATTGATTAAATTAATGGGACAATGCATATTAATGGCCAACCATGCCGCCATGCAATTAAAGTTAATTTCATGTGATGAAAGAACTTTAGAGCTTGACATTATTATTATTATTATTATTATTATTATTATTATTATTATTATTATTATTATTATTATTATTATTATTATTTTGTCATTTTAATTTTGTGACCTGCACAGTTTACATAGGCTGCTACACACATATGGACCTGTACCCACAGGGCAGGGCTGGACATGGACAAACTTATTGTCTGACTGGCTACTCTGTTTAGATCTGTATATGATTGCATTTTATTATTACCTTCATTGACCATGTAATGGCCTATTCATTTATTTGGCCTTGTTTGCTACCTGTCTAAGTCCTACACTTTTCTTCTCAGTTTGCCCAATTCTGGCAATAATAGTGTGTGTATGTCTTTAAGAGTACCAGTCTACCTGGGTGAATGACATTTCTTAGCTCCTTTATTCACTCACTTGTTGGAGTATAGTCTAAGAGCGCACAGATGATCCCTGCGTGTTGCGCTGTCATTTTCCTCTGTGCAGTGCATGGCATGTGTCGCTTCCGTGGGAACTCTCTCTCCACTTAGGAATCACACAGAGACTACAGCCTCGCCTTCAATACGGACATGGGTGTTCCTACGTACGTGTATCTCAATGGGATCTTTTGAGTCATTTTGTGATATATATATTTTTTTGATTGGACACTGCGCTATGGTTTGTCTCCAAATGGCTCTCTGTTAACTTTACTTTGCCCGGCAAGACCAAAAGGCACGTTTACATTTCGTGTGCGTGTGTGCCTTGAGCTTCGCTGAGATGGTTCAAAAGAGCGCGACGGGTCCTCCTGTCTTTCGGAAACAACTTCAAACAACCGTGGCACTAAAACGCTCAACAATTTAAAGATGTTTTGAGAGAGAAAATCAAGAATGAGCAATCACAAGGGCAGCGGCATGGCATCGAAGGAGCGCCTATACGAGCTGTGGATGTTGTACTACACAAAGGTAAGCGTGGATGATACCTGCCACTGACACCTGTTGTTGGAGCGGGTCATTTGACACCAGTTTCACTCATATAACACATTTCTATCGACAATAACCACATATACAGACTATTATGTCTTTCTTCTGCTGCTCTTTTGGTTACAAGAGAGTCATACGCTGGTAATAGCACACGGTCATATGAGGAAGTCGGCTGTTTGTTGTTTTATTTACATAGTATCCGCATGCAAAGTGTAGGCTATAATTCATGTCAAAAGGCCGTAACATGTTCATATGTAGGCTTAGCTTTATCGCTAGCCTATTGTTATCCAAAATTCTTAGTTTCATGAAGTGTGGTTTAATGAAGGCTACCTGTAATGCAGGTGTATACAAGCTAGGCTACTTCCTGTTCCTGCTAGCATAAACTTTCTCCTGTCTTGTCACTTTTTGACATTCATTGCCTTAATCTGCATCAAAGGAACTAAATTTGCCTTACTCTAACATTAAGCTGTGATGACCCTTTGCCATTTTACTCAGTCTCAGTTGTTGCCCCTGTGGGTTTGTGTGTGCCTGTGGTGGCCCTCAAACCTCTATTAGTAATGAAGAATTAATGAGGCAAGAGAGAGGGAGAGAGAGGATATTGAGCATGCTTTTTTAAATTTTAATTCAGTGTTAGTCATTTGCTCATTGCCTGGAGACAATGGCGTTCTTTCCAGCTCCGCAGGTTTCTGTTGCATATCCTTGTTTGTTTATTCTCTTTTTTTTAATAAGCTATCCACTGACAATGGCCTGTGCTTTGCTGCAGCTTCTAATATAAAAGTGCTCATTGTGGCCAGTTCAAGCTGATCTCAGAGGAAGTGTGTTTCCCACCCATTGACCTCTCCTGTGGGCTTTTGTCTGTATGATGGTGGTCACTGTGAGGCTTTCTGTCATGCCACATTGTTGACATACCCAGGAGCTGCTTTAAGACTAGTTTAATGAAGCCTAGTGCCCACCCTGGCTCAGAAAAAGTTGAAAGTAGTTCAGCCAACAGGTGCTATAAGTGTTTTTTTGCGACGTACAATTAACTGAAAAACTGTACTTGATATTTGAATGATAGTATCTTTTGAACGCCACCGCCTGTGTGACTCAGAGACACAATAGGTTGTAGAAAGGCAGGCAGAAACCACTTTAGAGAACAATACTTCGCCTCTCCTATAACCTTTCAAACAGCCACTGTAGATGCTATGTTTTTGTTGTCCACCAGTTTGTCAAGTCAAGTGAAATCTGTCTTTTATATTTAGGACACATCATATTTTCACACTGGTGATATCATCTTTCCCCTCCTATAAAGCTTTGAATATTGCAAATGAAGTAGGCTACAGAAATATGAACTGTTTTCATTTTCAGTATTAGTGACGCAAGCAGAAGGTTGCTGTTGTAAATGAGAATTTGTTCTCAATCGGCCCTGGTTAAATAAAGGCCAATAAAAAATAAGTACGCTAAAACATTTAGAGTCATCACAGTTATACCCAAAATTTTATTCACATGTCATCAGCATTTCACTACAAAATGTATGTTATGTTAAACGTGGGTTGCAATGGGTCTTTCAGCCGTGATTAACAATAAGAAGCCAAACTTGCGTGAGCTTGTTTGCAATAAAGACTTTCAGCTTCCTTCGATTGTGCAAGAAATCATGCTGCTGCTGTTGCATGGACTTGTAGATCAGCTGAGTCCCAATCAGCTCAGGCCATTGCAAGTTTTTTTGTTATGTTCTGTGAAAAAAAAACAGCTGCTTTAAAAACCTCTTAAGCCCTATAGACCCCAATAATGGCTCTGCGCGTTCAGATGTTTTATACAGCATAATGTCCCAAAGTTGCAAATTAGTGACAGCTGATGTGGAATTATCCATTTCTGTTGTTATTTGCTACGCCACAGGGAGGAAAAAAGGCCTTTTTGCAGGAAAATGTCTGTGTTTTTTTCAGTTCACAAGCCATTGCAACCTCATTGTATTGTCAAACAACATACTGTAATTTATTATTATTTCACTTCCACCATCATCCCTAAGCTCTACCAAATGTTAGGACACCAAGATTAGCCATGTACCTATGATGTAAATAAATGATTTTTGGAGAAAAAGGCCTCGGGCTTAAGAGGTTAATGGTCTGAGGCGAGCTTTGTAATGGGAAATACATCATATACAGTAATATAAGTAGTAGTAGTTCGCCTACAATCCATAATCAATAGCCTCTTTTCCTTTTTGTGTTTAGTTCGTTAGTGTGTTTTGTTTCGTCCGTTCGTTTGTCCTTGCCGACATGTAAAGTGTCTTTGAGTTTTATTGAAAAGCGCTATATAAAACTTATGTATTATTAGTTGTTTTAGCAAAAATGAGACTGATGACTGCATTACTTTCCTGTTTTCTTTTATCACAGGCTCCCTGTTTCCAACGCTTTTTGTAGCGTGTAGATTGTAAATGGCTGTTTTTACAGTCTGTTGAGCTAAGCATTTTTAAGACCTTGACACAATAGTAAACATACATCTTGTCTTTCAACTGTGCAAGGTAAAACAGGCGTCACTGCAAAGTTGGCCCCATACAGTATCTAATCAGAAGATGCCTCTCAGGGCAATGTAAAATGCTGATGCCTGACAGGCACAGACCTACTGTATGTGTGATCTAATCACCAGTGAAGGATCACAGCTTGTTGGATTGCGTCTGAGAAAAGGCCATTGTTACTCATGGGTTCCTGAGGGTTATGGCAGTTTGTTTTCACATCACGGTTCTTACGGAGAAGAACTTTATGTTTTGTATGCCTCTGGAAAGCAATATAATAGGTTATTATAAATAATGTATTTTTTCCATTGTTATTTTTTTAAATAGCCATAAGTAACTCGACAGTATGGTATGTAATGTGAATTTGTAATCCCTTTTAAGACAGAAATAGCTTTTATTTGTCATAAGCGACATTTAGTAAGCTCTTCGTTTAAACTGGTTTATATTTGGTGTGCTATTTGCTGAAGAAGATTACATTCAAATAAATATAAATGCAGCTACAAGAGCAGAGTTCATGAGAGCACATGAAACGGGCAGAGTAAAAATAATAGGCCTCTGTACTGAGACTGTGGGGATTAATTAGAGCTTGTAACAATAGTAACGGTCCACACTAACAACATACTGTCACCATTCACTTTCACACAGCTGTGAAAATCCATGTTTAAGGGAGAAGGATGTCATCTTCAGCAGATGGCCCCTCCATAATTTGAGTTCATCAGAATATTACTAGGTTTTGGTGAGGACTGAGGAGCAACCACTTGTTGTATCCTCTGTGACTACGAGGTCCGTAGAGACTGGGCTTATGACTCTATTCCCCTTAGTCAAAGTGCTCTTTGCTTTCACTGGTGCTGGAGGCAAGAGCAAAGCTGAATGCCAAACAGCACAGAGCCACACAGCTGTTAGGCCATGTGCAAACAAGTTCATTACAAACACATGCTAAACTATACAGTCTTTACTGTATAATTAACCGAAGATGTCTTGTGCAGCTCTTATTTTATTTTGCCATCATTAGGTTTATTCATTGACAGTAGTTTTATAAAATACAGAGGTGGGTGGATTTACTTTTTTTTTATCAGGGACTTTTTTAACACTTTACTTCCCATTATCAAATCTCATTTCCCATTTGCAGTAAGTGCTTCGTATCAAGAATTCAATATCAAACCAGTCCTTTTTAGGCATGCACCATCCAGAGGATAGTGTATCCCTGAAAAAAAAATGGGAAAAAAATCATGAATAAATATGAATAATTAGAGATTGATTGTGCAAAACATAGACTTTTTGAATGTTATGGACAGAACCATTGGCAATAGAGTAATTTGTCTGGTACCGTGCATATTGCAACATCCACTAACAATTAATGTAAACATACTGGATTGTTGTCATCATCTTGTTCCACTATATGTTTGGTGGTGTTTATAAAGACTGATCTTCATTTTAAATGAATATATTATCTTAATGCATCTGTTGTGCCTTGCCTGCATGGCACCATGGTCCTGCGTATGCATTGTTGCGTTGGGAACTGGGGAAGTTTATAAAAGCCTCTCGCGTATCAGCTCACAAGTAAAGGAGCAGAGTCGAAGGAGGAAGGGCATTGACGTATATGAAGGAAATAGGCTATGGTTAAAGTGAAAAGTCATTTCCTGGTTCCTCTGTGCATCGTAGCAGCAGAGCGGAGTGTCAGACAGTGCCGCTGCTAATGAGTAGAAGACTGATGTGCAGCTGATGAGGGCTGGACTGGGCCCTGCTCACTCCAGTGCCATGAGAGATGGACTGGCTCATAGACAAAGGCCACTTGGTATGTAACTATGTGGGAATAGTTTGTTAGTTTGTTGATGTTGTTGAAGGTCTGGCACTGCCTCTTTGTCACTTGTGTTGAGATAAATACTTTTTTTATGTGAGGTTTTCATTTGTAATATTTCTATATGTGCAGGTACATTCATAAATATTATAATGTAGGGCTGCACAATGAATAACAAAAGTTTGCAAGAGTCCAGTTGTCTTTGCAGGCAGCAGCATATTTTACTATGGAGTCTTTTGTTTAAAATTGGCTAACCCTGTAGTTTAGACTCCTTCAAACATGTTCAGAAATGCATGCGATTCTTGTTAGTTTAGCAGTTCATATTTCAGTCTTGTCTCAAATGTTTATGCGCCATGTGCCTGGTGAAATCAATCTAGGTTTTAAAACATACATTTATTATCTAATCACAATCGTTTACATTCATGAGTCTCATTTGTGTTCACTAGCATGAACTGTTCCCACTAAATAAACAAATGCATTGAAATAAATAAATGAATCACAATAATTATCTGGAATAGAAAATTATTAATTAGATATTATTCCAAAGTTGAGCACACAGTAGTCTAACCTGTCTGCTTCCTACACCTCATCATGGCATATTGTGTACGTCTGTGGTCAGTTTTAAGTTGACTTCTGGGGGAAGTATCATGTTATGCACAGTGACACATTGGGCTTAAAACAACTCATTTTGGAGAACTACTGAAACAATCACCACCTCCTGATGGCCCAAGGCTGCACCGGAACATTTCTTTGTGTCCTTTCTTTTGTCATTTGGATTTTGTAACAATTGCTTTTTGTACAACCTCCAAATGTCTCAACCTCATAACCGTTAAATGTGGCAGAGAAGTTGCCTCTTCAGATTGTCAGGCCAATGTTTAGGCTGTGTTTCTCAGTTTGAACTTAGATCAAACAGGCAGGATGTGTTGTACTGATATATGGCATGATAACCACAGTGGTTTATAAACAAATATTAAAAGAACAGGTCCCTTCTCATCACAATATACGGAAACTAACGTGACGTGTGATGCTAGTTTGATAAAGTTAATGTACTGTAACTTATTTCTTATTTGTTTTGAAAAGGGAAAATTTGGCTAATGTGTTCCTCTCTGAGATGCATCTCGCTGCAACATCCTGTTTCAGAAACAGGTCAAAAGGTTTAGTCATCACCACATTTGGCTTGTGATGTTTAAAAGAAATATACAGCACTTCAAACAGGCACATGCCATTTATTTTTTGATTAAATCTGTTCCCACAAACAACACTGATATTGTATAATTTCTTTTATGCAGAAAGATGTGAGCTATCTGCAACAATGGCTTGAAGCATTTGTGACGTCTTTTGAAAGGCTCATTGATGTGGCGTCTTTGGAACCTCGGAAGTGAGTCTTTTTTAAACTGGAATACAGTTGTGTACATTACATGCAAACGCAGACTCTCAACACACTGTACATGCCTCTCATTACCTCCCTTACCTCCCATGCCTCCCTGTCTCCAGGCTGGAGGAGAGTAGCTCTGAGGTGCCCCTACTCCCCAGAGAGGTGCTGGTCTTCCTCAGCACACAGTTATGGCACAGTGCCTTGCATCTCTCGGACACGGCTGACAACAGCAGCAGCACTCCACACCCACTGCTCCTCATCAAGTTCTTCATCATCGTGTGCAGGTAAGCCTCCTACCTCCACCCTACCATTACTCAATAACATGTTGTCCCAATCTGCTCTGAAAATCCAAAACAAGTGCAGCAGGTCAATGGTTCTCAGAATGGGGTTTGGGGATCCTTGGGGGGCTCCTAAACCATGTGTGTGGGAGGAGTCAAAAAAAACTTGATGATTATTTTAAAAAAGTTAACATTATAACTTTGTTATAATTTCAATAACAAAGTTTGTACTGATGAATTTATCCCAACATCACATTGATGGAGGACGTTCGGAGGTTCTTGGTCCCAAAAAGTTTGACGACCCCTGTAGTAGGGTAGTCCTCCAACTACTTCTGTGCCGATCTGTGCACAACTGCAATCTCAGTGACTGCAGTTGTGCACAGATCTGTTGACCTGTTTCTCAGAGGCACTGACTAAAGGATTTGTCTAATGCAAAGAAAGTAATTTCCCTACGCAGAAATCTACAAATGCAAAACAATACAAAAAAACCCTTCGAGCACTAAGTTCTTGTTGCACTGACTACAGCTGTGGTAAGATCTTGAGATAATCTAGGTCAGTGTTTAATTTAGTGCTGTTTACTCCTGGTTTAGTCAAGCTTTGATTCATTTAAAACACTCAAGTTTTTATTTTTTAAGTAAAAAGCTACATGTTCACTCCACCAGGTCTAAAATAGGATTACAGAATATATAAAATGGGGACATTTATTTATTTGATTATTTGGTTGGGACAGTGCATGTTAAGTAGCACACATGAGAACCATGCATGTAAATACACCACTCCGGATTGTAGCCATGGGCTAATGTCTCACACTTGCACTCACAAACACACTGTTTTTCATCCTGGACTATTGTACATATTTTTAGTGGTAGGGGAAACCGGAGCACCCGGAGGAAACCTACGCAGACACGGGATAAGTCCCACCTGTTGAGATGTGCATTTCTCTCACATGCCATAGACAATGTTTTTGTTGACTAAATTAAAGAAATACCGTACTACTGTAATTATAGTATGTTTTTTTATTACCTGCAGGAACATGGAGAACATTGATCCTGAGAAGACCCCTGGCTTTGTTTTTGAAACCATCAAGCTTTTGGATTTCTGTTTGCACCAGGTAATTTATAACTAACATGGCTCAGTGTTATTCCAACAAGTCTCTCCTCTCTTTATTTATGGTTGGACTTGGCTGCGCTGCATGTCCACTCTGTCATCTCGACAGGTGAGAGTTAGTGCTCTCTGCAGCAGAAAGAAATCTCTGAGAATTGATCCTGTTCATTACACTGTATGTAACAATCTACGTATATGCAGAAGTAACAGAACAAGTTTACAGTGAAAAGAGCAATGGGTGTGTGGCTGAACCTGTATTCAATGAAGAGGAATGCAGTATTTGTTGTGTGGTTAAGAGCCATCTAAACAATATGTTACATAAAGGAGGGGTGTAATGCAAAATTGACTTCTTTGAGGTTTCTACTACAAGATGTTAACAGAACCCTTCCTGCAGTGCTTAATTTGTAAATCCAGATTTTCAGGAACACTTGTGTACTGGGTGGATTTTATGGGGGAACAGCCCAAAATAATTGCATATTTAAAAGTTGTTGGAGTATTTTATTTCCCGGATCCAATAAAGCTCAAAATTCCGATTTCCCGGAATGCGTTCCCCCAAAAGCCGGATCAAATTAAGCACTGCCTTCCTGCCTAGTGGAGTTGGGTTTTGTTTTGTCTTTTTGTCTCTCTTTGAGCTGAAAACATTTTCTTTCACCTATTTCCTCCCACTCCAATATGGCTCTTCTTGCTCAAGGAATCACTAACCAATCAGGAAGCGCTCTGAATTCAGTTTGTTATTTGTTTTTCGTCTTTTATCTTGGTTTTGATTTAAAATTCAGTCGTAGTAAAACACTCCTCTGCCCTCTGCTGACCCTCAACCCATTTCTGAATAGGACAAAGGGGGAGGTTTATATATGCTTTTATACAAGTCAGACATTGTTTTTTAAGGTTGTTTGATTAAACATGCTGTTCTGGAGGGCACCTACATTGGTTTAGAAAGGCAATGAAAAGTATATCACCACTGCCTTTTGAAGTCTAAAGTGTGTTTTTTGCCCCTAATCAGATAAGGAAAGGCCAAGGGGAGCTGGACTCTCTGCAGTTGGTGGTGCAGTATGGGCTGGTGCTGTGCGAGAGCCTGTTTGACCCTTATCAGACCTGGAGGAGACGCTTGTCGGGGTGAGTGCTTCGCTTCACAGCTGCTTTTACTGTGGGTCAACAAAGATAAGCAGAAAGTCCCTCACCAAGTAAAACATTTGTTCACGTGGTGGGGATGTCTCCAAATTTTAAAGGGCTAGCAGACATTTTTCAAAATGGTCTGCACAATGCCAGTTCCTGACTGTGGCATTGACTTGGACCAGAAGTGGGGGGCACTTCAAGACTATTCTCCAGGAAAGGGAATTATGGTAGATTGTTAAAAACATATCTATAAAAGGTCAAAACGGGAACTTTTTTTTCTCTTAATCCACCTCTGCATTTTCAAGCTACAAACTCAGCCTCTAATTCCTGTAACTGCTAACACCACAATAGACTGGCACTATTGTTCTATTAGCAGCTGCTATTGCTACTGCCATTTACAGTAGCTTGACACACAAATATAAAGTTACATGTGTGCAGCAGCAGTACGGTACAGTACAGTGCAGTTTCATCAAATATTTACTCAACAACAAGTAAAACTGTTGCTCCAATGCCGATACCAATTTTTAAAACCCAAATGGGTGTAAGAGTCTAATGAAGGGGATGAAAAGACCTTTTTTATGAAGCTACTAAAGTTTCTAGCTTTAAGTCAGGTTGATGTACGACCTGGAAAGTAGGCCTCTATCTTGCACTATGGTCTTCTTTGTTTATATGTTGTATCAGTATGTTGACAAGAAGCTCTGTGTTGCAGGGAGGAGGTGAGCCTTCTTGAGAGGAACAAGTACAAGTTCTCCCCATTGTCTTTACCAGAGGAACTGCCTGCACTCTTCCACGGTATTATATATTTATAATTACATGAGTAATTATAAATCCTTGAACTGTGATAAGCAGGCACTAATCCGTAAGCCCAAGGGTTGAGCAAGCCTGTATTTGCCTAAAATTTGAGGGAGATTAAACTTTAATGCCTAATAGAATGTGTTAATTGGAAAATGCAAATGGGTAATTGTGTAATGCCTATCCAATTACAAAGTAGGATTTTGTGTTGACGTAGATGCGATTGGCAGCAGGGGAATTTTACTGAGTGTGCACATTTTTCATGGCCTTGGTCACAATGGCACCAAAGAATGACTAGGAGGCTTAATATTGTTGTGTGTGTCATGAATGTATGTTTACAGAGAGTCTAGAGAACAATAAAGAAATCCCACAGCTCCTTACTCTGCGATTGGTTCATCTTCAAGGAGCTGTCATCAGCGGAGGGAAGGTATGCACCATATACAGTATGTCCCACAATTAGCATAATCATTTTACAACATAATTTTACTCACAAAAGAGCATAATAAATAAACTAGACCTTTGAAACCAAATCTGTTTGAAATAGGCTTCACAATTCAGTTTATTATCCTATTCCAGTATTATTACTACTGTTTGCAAACCTTTTTTCTTCTTGATGATACATTTCCTGAATTTTTGCACCTGCTGGTGTGATCCTGTCCTAAGAGCTGTTGTAACAAGTACATTTCTCCATTGTGAGATCAATAAAGAACAATCTTATCTTAAAAAAACGACTTAAAAAAAGGCAATCACAAAAACACATGGACGTACACGTATGGAAATCAAGCCAATATCCTCAGTGTGAGCAGTTAAAATTACAATTTGTCTTTGTATCTTTCAGAAAAACGGCCTCCTCACCATCACCTCTCAGGCCGTGGAGGACTTGTTCTCTGTTCTAAGAGACTGGTGCTGCCGGACTCCAGCGGAGGGCAAAGATGCAGCATTACCACGGCTGACACTGCAGACCCTGACCTCCATGATCCACCTGCTCCACTCCAGCAGCCTCTCTGAGCGGCTCGTGGACCTGCGGACGCTCCTCCACAGTTACTTCCACCTGCTCAACTGGAACCGGCCGCTGTGCAGTGACGAGCACACACAGAGCTGGGAGGAGAGCCTGGTGTCCCTGCAGAGCCAAATGCTGAGTATGTGTTTAAGGTCTTTTCAACTGGTGGGTCGGGACCAAATCTGTGCCACTAGAGCCAAAAAATGACTGTTGATGATTTGTTTTGATAGTTTTTCATAGTTTTGGTTCAGTGCTCTGCAAAAACATGCTGTATTTGAATTTTGATTTGTGGCTTGTCGCAATTGGTTGAAGATGGGTCCCGAAGCTACACCAGCTGAGAACCACACTTTAAAACGTCATCACATGTTTTGAATAACACAATTTACATGTCAGTCAGTCAATGTATAACACTTTTCACGTCTGCCTTTTAGCGGCCATCCCTGAGATCCTGCAGTGCTCCGACAGACCAGTTCTTCAGGCTGTATTTTTAAACAACAACTGCTTTGAACACATCCTCAGGCTCATTCAAAACAGCAAGGTCAGACCCCTGTCCATCTAATGCCCCCCTTTTGTCTTGTATGTTGCTTTTCCTGACAATCAATCACATCTCCAAAATTGTCAACATACTGAACCATGTTTCTAAGAGCAGATTTTAAAATTCATGTCTAATTGTGTCTGTGTTTGTGCTTGCTGGTATCCGCATACATGTGGCGTGCAGTTGTTTCAAAACAGCAGGTTGGAGCATAATGTTGAATGCGACCTTGCCACACGCTTGCTCACAGAGGTCGGAGTGGACCAGGTACTCTTGGTTTGGTGTTGGACAAGCAGGATGTCAGTCCTGCTTGTCTGTCAGCAGGAAATTCAGCCTCCTTTTCTCTTGTGAATCGGAAACTTTAGCCAAGGAATTTAGCCCGAGTGTCATGCACTCCACAGTGATACCTGTCTTTATTTCTGAATTAATCATTTGTCCTGTGCAGGTTGTATAGGATACACACATTGAAACAGTGTTCTATGTACATGACAGCAGCCTTAACCAGACTGTCTTTAACTGTGAACAGCTATTCAGACTAGTAAGAAGTGTTAAATGGCTATTACTAGAGACATTTTCCAATAATCATGTTGATCTAAAAGCAGCATTTACGTGTTCCAAAGTTCTATAGAATATTTAAAAAAATAAAGATCCAATGCAACACAAAACTATTTTATCAACTCAAATCAGATCTTAAATACGTGTTGAAACAGGATTAACACATGAGCTGTGTTTTGTGAACGTTTCAAACTCCATTCTTGCTGTTTGGCTGAATTCCCTTCTGACAATACTGGGTTGATGTTTTTGCAGTGCATGAGATGGTGTTGGCAATGCTTGTTCACATTTCTGATTTTGGTTGTCATGGGACTAGTGATGCTCTGGGGGAAGCTTTGGCATGGAATTTTGTAATTTGATTACTTTTGATGGTGATCATCATCTTGGGTTTTCATGTTTTGTTTGTTATTCTTTGTGGTGATTGATCATAGGTTTTGCATGCCCCGCACCAATTTTTATACTTGAATGATGACAGTGAAGTTAAACATTTTGTAGTGTCTATTGGGGAAATGAACTATGCTTCCTTTTGGATGTATTGCTTTGGTATATAGATGCACTTCTTGTGCACATGACGCAATTCTATTTCCTTTTCATTTGAATGCAGGTCTTAGAGACAGCGTCAGACAGTATTACTGTGCATGCCTTAGGAGTCCTCACTGCAATAATGAGTAACTCTCCCTCTGCAAAGGTAAGAAATACCTAAACATAATGTATTGTTATATTGATATATTGCATAAATACATCAATATTTATGCAGCTGGAAGACAGCAGTTTTCACTTCCTTGTCTTCCAGTTCCTTGTAGATAAGAAATCATATTGTGTTGCCTTCCATCCAATGGAAGTGTGCCAACTACAGCAGCTTTCCCTCATGAGACTTTCTTCGGCCTATTTCTGTCCTTTCCCCCACAGGAGGTGTTCAAAGAGAGAATTGGTTACTCCCAGCTGTTTGACGTCCTGAAAAGCCAAGGTCAACCCACAAAACGGCTGCTGCAGGAGCTCATGAACATGGTACATCACTCATCAAGCCAGGAAACAGTGGAACTCATTTGAACTAATGATTGCATGTGAATTGTATTAGAGCCTGATTTCTGCTGTTTTTCAGGCAGTGGAAGGGGAGCATGCCAATGCCCATCACTTAGGCATCAGTAATGACCAACCACTGCTGCTACTCCTGCAGTGGCTCCCAGAGCTATCAGGGCAGAGGGACCTCCAGCTCCTAGTGGCCCAGTGGCTGGCCACTGTGTGTGGGGGCACGTTGCCCTGTCGAACAGTGGCTGTGGAGGCAGGCATGGTGGGGGCGTTACTGCAGGTTCTGTCTCAGCCTCAAAGCCTGGACAGACAATGTGCAGATGCTCTGTTGGGGCTTCTGCAAGACCTGGCCTCCCTATGTTTGAAGCCAGAGGAACTGAAAAGTCTGCTCAGGCTGCTCAGAGTGGATCCGGAAGATGGCACAGTAGTTGGGCGGGCTCATCCATACTGTTCACGCATCATCAGAGTGCTGTCTGCTGTGGCGGCCAGGGAGGGCCAGGACCATGCCTTGCAATACTTTGATCTTACGCCTCCGATGGCAGGTATCATGGTGCCTACTGTCCAACGCTGGCCAGGAAGTGGCTTTGCTTTTCATGCGTGGCTTTGCCTGAACATGGAGTTTCAGCTGAGCCACTCTCAACAGCCAAACTTCCGTAAATCTTACCCTTCCTCTAACACTCAAACACAGCATGCTATGGGAAAAGGACCCCGTCGGAAACAGCTTTACAGGTATAGAGTGAACACCAGTCTCTATGTCTGTGGATAGAATTTGTATTTTCTAAAATATTTTCCATTAAAGTTTCTTCACAGCAAGTGGGACTGGACTGGAGGCCTTTTTCACCCTGGAGGGGGTGCTGGTGGTGGCTGTGTGTACCAAGAAAGAGTACATGGCTGTTGCTTTGCCAGAGTACCCTCTGACAGACTCATGCTGGGTGAGTCTGAATAAATAATACAGCTACTAATATTTCAACACAGTTTGTAGCCAACTATGAGACTTTATGACTTTTTTAACATTGCATTTTGTATCTCTGTCAATGCCCTGTAAATGTTTTCATAATGTATCATAATTGAGTAGTTTCTTGCAAAAGTCAAAACCAGTCCACTGTTTGATTTGTGCTTTCTAATAACAGCATTCAGTGGCCATCGTCCACATTCCTGGTCGTCGCCCGTTTGGCCAGAACTTGGTCACTATCTATATTGATGGGGAGCAACGGAAAACAGCACAGCTCAGATTTCCATCTTTTAGTGAGGTAACATACTACAGTATTATTTATTCGTGATGGTTTCCCAAAAAGTTGCATGCTTTTTACAAATATGCTTGATTTATTTCCTCTTCAAGCCTTTTACATCCTGCTGCATTGGGTCTGCGGGCCACCGGACCACTACCACCACCACTTCCCCCACCCTGCCTCCCACCACCCCTCCCGCTGAGTTCGCCTTCCCCACACACGGCCCATCTCTCATTAGGTCTCAGTCGTTCCCAGCCTCGTTTGCTGGAGGTCCCTGGGGGCCAACGGGGGAGTCAATGGTGCACACGATCCCTGCTAGCCTCCAAGACACTGAGTGGGGAACACCTACGTCTCTGGATGGACTTTTGGGCACAGCGTTTATCTGCCATGAAGTGCTGCAGCCAGCCCAGGCCAGGGCTCTACACTCCGCAGGTGAGCACCATGCCGGAGAGTTGAGTTACATGTTGCACTTTACATGACTAACCTCTTTGTGTGTCACGTCATAGGCCCAAATCATGTGTCCCTGTTCAAAGCCGACGGGGAGTTATCTGAGCTCAATAGCAAGCTTCTGCTGTACTACACTCCACAGGTCGCTTACAATATTTTTGGAAAATTTGACAATAGGGGGATTAGCAATTGTAAATATTTTCACTAAAGTCATATCTTTCCCGGCAGGCATTCAAAAGCCAGATATGTTTCGATTTGGCCCCGAATCACCTGTATGATGGCAGACTGACAGGTCATCGTGTAGTCAACTGGGACATCAAGGTAATTTGTGCTTTTGTTTTATAAATTCAGTTTCATTTCTACATCAGAAAAAAAACATACGTCATCCTTCCTGTTTTGGGGTAGGATGTGGTGAATGTGGTAGGGGGCATCGGTGTGGTGCTGCCTCTGCTAGAGCAGGTGTGTGAGGCTGAACAGGTTTACAATGGAGGTCAGGAGATCTCAGACCTCCTGGGACCTGAGCTGACATCCTCCCGTGGTCCCACTGCCATGCTGCTGCCACTCAAGACCTCTGGTTTGTTCTGTTTTTTGTTGTTATTGTACCCATAGGGAGGTTTCTTTAGCAGTAAGATCAAACATGACTCACCACCACAAGCAAACAAAATGTAAGATGCACATAAATGCACAATATTTTATACAATAACATATGCAACACAAACCTATGTTACAATCCTATAAATGTTTACAAAAATCTGAAAAATTAGATAAGTCACAGTGACTCATTTTGAGATGTGATATTGTGGTGTGGAATACATAAATTGGTCTGTGGTTAAACTCAGGAAGTTCTAGAGTTGTTTTTGCTCTATTTTCCAGAAGGGCGACTGGAGAGGAACAGTGTTGCTGCCTTTTTGCTGATGGTAAAAAACCTCATTCGTCATCACTCCGTCAATCAGGACTGTCTGCTGCACTGCCATGGGCCCAGCATCATAGGAGCTATGCTCAGCAAAGTGAGTGTGAAGACGTCCAGGCTGGTGGGACTAATGGTTTAGAATTTAACTGTGAATATATTTTCTATTCTGCGCTGCTGCTTTAATGCTGTGTAGTGAGAATGGCACAGGGAGTGTGAGGGTAATCTAAAATTATGATCAAAATTAAAATACTATAAAAAGCTTGAACAAGATTTGCACGAGTACAGTTCTGTTGTAGTTTTTTAAGTGTTTAAGCTAGTATATCAGGTCATCACACGTAAATAACACACAACTCTGGAACAAGTGAGATTAAAATGAAAATGTATAGTAACTTTTTCTAACCATTGTCTTATAGACATTAAAGAGCACTTTGAATATATTTGCAAAGCAAATGTGGCCTTCTCAACACAGGACTTGGAAACATGCAGGCCATAGCAACACATGCTGTTCACTATCTGTTTCTAATTATAGTCTTTTCTTGAAGCAGTGTCCACATATTAATCCACATTACAGTCTCTGTTACATACACTGTGCATTTGTTTCTCTCAGGTTCCTGGCAGCATGATGGACATGAATGTCTTAATGGCATGTCAGCTGCTGTTGGAGCAGGTCTTTACTGAGGCCAATAGTCCCCTCCTCCAGCAGCTATACCAGCACCTCCTCTTCGACTTCCGCATCTGGACCAAAAGTCACTTTGCTGTTTGCCTTGGTAAGGCAAAGTAGCTCTGTGTTAAATGTGTGTTTGAGAGAGATGTAGGGCACTAAAATCATTCCAGCAACTAGGATGAAACTCAGTCGGTATACCAGTAACTCTGGCTTGATGTTGCAACTTATTTTGTGCTATGCTATTATATGTAAATTTATTCACCCCTTTGTGATGACCTTACCCATTAGTTTGGCATTTATGTATGTCACACTGACAGGAGCTGCCAAATTGACTCTCTTTCTTTCCACAGCTCATGTCCAGTATTTGTCGTCTGTGATAAACAAAGGCAAGCAGCGGATGAAGAGGAAGTATGGAGTACAGTACATCCTGGACGTTATTCGCACTCACTACAGGTCAACATAATAAAACTGTCATCTAAAAAGATGCTTTGTGCATTAATATATTGACTATACACACACCTTGTCATACCTCACAGTGAATATGCGTGTCTTTTGTAGTGTGGAGAAGGATGGCAGCCCTCTGTCGGACGAGAAGCAGACAATACAGACCTCTCTGTTTGCGCTGCTGAAAGATTTCCTCAAGGCTCCAACACAAGAAGAGCTGCAGAGCTTCCTTGCTTTTATTCTGACTGTTGGGGAGGAACAGCAGGTGGTGCACATATTTTTTTAATCTGTCTGTTCGTAGATAAGCTTAGATTAATTAATAGACTTATCATCTGACCTTTTTACTAAATATTTCACCTTAAAAATGTTGTGTTAACTCCACTAAAAATGTCTTATTCTTGGGAAAAAAATGTATGCCTACTTTTTCACCCTTTTCAATAAGGTGGTGCGGGCACTAGACGTGTTGTATGATTTGTTGAGGAGCACTCCTCCTCGTGAGCAAGTCCAGGCCTTTCTGTTGGAGTGGGGAGTGGAGCAGCTGTACTGTCTGCTGCTCACACCCAACTTTGGAGACGAGGCAAAAGAGCGAACATTTAGGGTGAGATTTTTTCTATGCTGATTATGAATAAACCTAACAAAGCACAGTTCCTCATTGCCCTTTTCTACATGTGTTTTAGGTTTTGTATAAAATTCTTAAAAGTGAACGTGTTTCTGAACGTAACAAGCAAAAGATAAAGTTGAGGGATTTTGGCTATCTTGGCCTGGTTTATTGTCTTGAAGAGTGCCCTGTTACTATGACCACAGTGCGGTGTATGTACGAGCAAGTCCTCGCTACAGGTAAAAGTATGACACCACAATATCACATATTGTGGTGTCATATTGCACTTTTTAATAAACTGTCTTACACACAAACAAAAATGTATAATATTTCCTATTTTGTTTCCATGCCACAGATGCTACTCCTAATTTTAGAGACCTTCTGGCTGTGGTCTGCCTTTCCCATCGTGCCGAGCTAACTGTTAGGTTAGATGTTTGTCGGAAGGTAAGTTACTGAAATACTACACAACTAACTAATATACAACCCTTTTGGTAGCAGATCGATTTTTACTAAGGATTTGTGTATAAAGATGCGTCTTGTGGCATTTTAATAATGTTCTTTTTCTTTTCAGCTCTTCCATCTGATTTACTCCAATGTGGATTATGTGAAGCAGCTTTCTAAGCAGCCAGGTTGGCAGGATGTTTTAACCAAACTCTATGTGAAAGAGTCGTATGAGTCCCGTGCTGCCAGCATTGCCACCTGCAGCACTCAGAGCTCATTTGAACCCCCATACCGTGCTCCATTGCATAAACAGCACTCCCTGGTCATAGAGGATGCAGAGCTCTTTCTCAGCTACCGCAACTCACAGGACATTGAGGATCAGGAAGAGGAGGAGGAAGGTGGACATCGGGACATTTCTGAAGGATTCTCTGATTTATCCCAGTCGCCTTCGAGTGGGGAAAGGGGGCCACTTAAAGATTTCACTGGGTCTCTCCATTTTAAATCTTTTGACTCCGTGGACCAAGACAGTCACTCCTCCTCGCTCTCAAATGCTGTGGACATCACATCGCCTCGTACTGATGAAGAGGGGAGAGACTATCAGCCGCTTTCCCCTTTCGGGACATCACCATTTGACTTGGACCTAGGAGGCATGTGCGACACAGGGACTCCTACTGGTAGTTTGAATAACACACCCTCCCCTCTGGAGCACAACAAGCCCTTTCCCCCTCTCAGGCCCAGGAAGAGCTCCAGTCTGTCCAACGTCCTTGATGATACCAGCTACAGCGTGGACCAGCCCACAGGAGATACCATCTCTAACACATCCAACCCACAGGTACTGTGCCCCGGTAATATAATAATATTAAAGTCACTGTATCATAAGGTTGTTAGAATTTGTTTTTAATAATACTTCAAATGCTGCATTACAGCAGACACCTGAAGAAGAGCTTTGTAATGTTCTGACCAACATCGTGTTTTCGGTTTTGTGGAGCGGAAGTGGCGCAGAGGGAAACGAGGATGTAATTTGGAGAGAAAGAGGACAAGTCTTCTCAGTTCTCACCAAGTTGGGCTCCTCCTGCCAACTGGTCCGACCGCCTGATGACATCAAGCGCAGGTGAGTGATGACAGCCAAAGGCACCACTCCTTAGGTCTTATTATTTGCTTTTTATTAGTAGTTTTTTATTGTGCTCTTCTTAAATGTTTTTATTTGTGGCGTCATAATCATACAATGGTTGGTTAAGAAAAACAAAATTCTGAGTTATTAATACAACAAAGGATAATGTATGGATTTTTGTCACAAAAGGTTATTTATGTTTGTGTTAGTCTTTTGGAGATGATGCTGGAGTCGTCTTTGACTGATCTGAGGGAGGCCCAGGGCGTGACTCTGCCGTTCTGTCCCAGTTTGCTGCGGCTCCTCCGGCTGCTTCAGGACTTCCTGTTTTCTGAGGGCACTGACAACTGCACACTGTGGAGTGAAAAGGTACTTATGCTTGGTTTCAAATGACAGAGCTTAGAAAAACTGTTACACCTTTTTTGGGTTTGGCTGTCATATATGCTACAATCACAAATGTACATGACCAGGTTTAACATTTAGGATTTTATATAATATTATTGGAATACTTGCTGGTGCACTATCTGAGACATTACTTAATTCCTGAATATTAAAAATGACTAAAACAATGCCCTGACTTCAGATTCATTTAATATATTAATATTTGTAATTATTGTGATTTGTATTGATGAATGTTCAATTTGAAATGTTGCTGCATGTCTTGGCCAGGTCTCTCTTGTAAAAGAGATCTTAGATCTCAATGGGACTAACCTGGTTAAATAAAGGTTAAATAAATAAATTAAATTTCTCAAGAGCCATCAGGGCCGTCGCCTACCTACAAAGTCAACAGGGGTTTTAACATCTAACCTTAACCCTCTATTAGAAGCTAAGAAGACCTCACAGTCCTGCATGAACATGCAAATGCAATTTGTATGTTATGTGCTACAGTATATAATTAAAGTTTCTTCTTCTACAACAAAATACATATTGGGTTTCAGGGTAAAAAAAACAACTTTTGGATTAAATGTCTTCGAACAGCCTTTGAACAAGCAGGTTGAATTTTAAGTAAGGATTAAACAACGAGGAGCCGTGCATTATACAGTTATAATGCACGACGCGGAGTCTAGAACACCACGACGGGCAGCGGAGTGGTGTTACTCCGCGAAGTGCATTATAGTATAATGCACGGCTCCAAGTTGTTTAATCCGCTTATACCATGGTCCAACAAACTGAAACTGTTGTAATTTTGTCTGTTTACTGTCTGTGGGGGGTCATTTAAGTCCAGAACATTAGTTATTTATGTTTTACATGACTTTAACTGAAACTAGTTCCCCCAAACTTAGCTTACAGTTACTATGGCAACAGCTGTGGTGGAGTGATATAGAACGTGATTTTACACTTGCCGGACTACCTGTGTGTATAGACGAAAATAATGCACGGCAGTTAGCATTGGAATTCTCACTGACCATGTGTATAGACCTTTCTCAGTCATGTGACTTGGAATGGAATGCCGGCCTCTTGGTTGGCATTCCGCTGATTTGCTCCATCTGCTCCATGTTATTAGCTGTTCTTTACAATGGTGTTACCGGTCTTGACACTCTCCAAGACGGTTCAGCACTTGAGTGGTCAGGTCAGACAACGATATCTGAACAAATGCTTGTTTGTCAGAGCTCAGGACCCGTCATGTGACTGTTGCTGCCCACAAGACTCTGATTGGTCAGAGCATAGAGATATAGCATGTTTTGATTTGAATTGCTTGCAGCAACCCATTGTTGCAACATAAGTTCCGCTGCTGATGATGTCAGCTGAGAAAGGTCTATACATGAAAATAATGCACGGCAGTTAGCATTGGAATACTCACTGACCATGGTATAATTTTGGTTATACTTAATATAATATATTGTTCAATTCACTTTTTATCACCACTCATCATCACATAATAAAGCATGTGTATTGTAAATACAATTACCCACAAAGCAGCAGGGCTTGGCTAAAGCCAGTTGCTGTTTGAGTTTTCTTTCTTGTGTGTTGGCCGAGGGCGGGGAACACAAAGGACATTTTAAAATGCAAGTTAATGCCTTAAGTAGCTGTTGGTTGTTACTGCCATTAGGTGTGGAAACAGGCTGAGTTGAGTCCGTTGTTGACTATTGTCGTGGTTGTTTTGCAGATTTTCGAAGGGGTGGTGAACCTGCTGGACAGGTTGCAGGCTTGGCACAGCACGCCTGGCAGTCCAGGCAACACAGAGCTCAAAGAGATGGCTCAAATCGGCCTGCGCATCATCACGGGTTACATCCAACAAGAGCACTCACAGGTCGGTACCAGGCACAGTCAAAGCAGCTATAATTTATCCTATGTATATAGACTCAGACAAACTTTATTAATCACAGAGAACATTTCTTGGTCACAGTAGCTCCATTAAATCAATAAAACAATCCTAAACCCCAAATGAAAAGCAAGTGGTTTCATAAGAAACTATGAAAAAAGCAAGTAGACTATTGCAAAATGGGTACCTGATAACAATAATAATAATAATTATATTCCACTTTTCAAGCCTGTGTCACAAGTTTCCCAATGCGCTGCACTGTAGTCATAATTCATTCACTCCATACTTGGTGGTGGTGAGCTGGTATTGTAACCATGGCTGCCCACCACCACCACGATTCATTCACTCACACACTACATTCTTACAGGCAGTGGGTGAAGTGCCTTGCCCAAGGACACAGCGACAGAGAGGCACGAGACGGCCCACTCTGTCTCCCTTCATCTATGATGGCTCGATTTCTTAGGTCTAACTATCTTAAGCCACGCCCCCTTCACCAATAATAAGTCGTTGTTGTTTTTGGCACAAAGGGGATGTTAATTATTTTTTTACTCAGTATTTGTAGTGATATTTGAATAATTATTTGCCAAAGAGGACATTTATTTATTTATTGATTGATTTATATATTATTTTAGCAGTTTTAGTCGTCCATAAAAGCCG
>OMNZ01116370.1:24017-59809 GCA_900303255.1 Lesueurigobius sanzi
TATGTTTTTCAATTCTTTATTAAGTGGTTGCGATGACTCATCGCAGCCACTTATTGTTATGCTATTGGTTTATTATTTTTTTTTTCCTGGTTTCTTCTTCCCTTTTTTCGGTTCGTTTCAACTCTTCGAGGACTGCACGTATTGCAGCCGTTCAAGCTTTATTTTGTAGCCCTTGTTCCAACTCGCTAGGCTATTACTTTTGGGGCTTGTAGCTGTTGTAGTTTTTTCAGTATTTGAAGTACAAATCAGTATTTTTCCCATGTATTTAATACGTTGCTATGTTAAGAACTTTTGCAGATTCCATGGCAACCGTTGTCAGGAACCTTTTTCCAGCCATTGCTTGCAGGTTGCAGCACTTCAAGCCATTCCAAACCTTTTTGTGTTTCAAATCTTCAAGTATTTAATGGTTTTCAACTCCTTACAGTATTACAGTATTAAAGTACTTTAGTTGTAGTACAGGATTTTGCTGTATTTTTAAGTACTTTGTATATTTTACAGCCATTGACTTCAAGTTACAGAACTTCAATTCCTTAAAGTATTTCAAGTCCTTCAAGTCATTTAAGTCTTTAAAATACTTACAGTATTAAAGTTTAAAGTACTTTTCTTGTAGTACTGCATTTTGCAGTATCAAAGTACTTTGTAGTATTTTTACAGCCTTTTTCTTCAAGTTACAGAACTTCAAGTACTTCAAGTCCTGCAAAGTATTTCATATCCTTTACGTCATTGATGTCTTTACAGTATTACAGTATTTAAGTGTTTTTGAATCGTAGTGTTTCAAGCACTTCAAGTTCAAGTTCTTGCAGTATTAAAGTACTTTGTAGTACTTTGTACAGGTCTTGGGGTACTTCAAGACCTTTTGATCCTTAAAGCATTTCTGATACTTAAAGTCCTTTAAAGTCTTACAAATCCTTACAGAAATTACTTCAGCTCTTGCAAAGGTTTCTAATTTAGTACATTCAAATATATATTTTGTGTATTATATTGAAGCAAGTACTTCAAAGTAGGTCGCAACCACTTGCAATGGCTTCAGCCATTGCAGAAAAATCTAGTTATTTTTTTACTCAGTATTTGTAGTGATATTTGAATAATTATTTGCCAAAGAGGACATTTATTTATTTATTGATTGATTTATATATTATTTTAGCAGTTTTAGTCGTCCATAAAAGCCGGCCACCCTTTAGACACGTTCCTGAAAGAAGAATAGATCTACAGAGCTGTACATATTTATTCACGTTGATAAGAGCTTTCAGATAAAACTGCTCCAGAAATACCAGGCCTTGTATGGGTTCCTGTTCAAAGGCATTGCACTCATTCCTCTGAGGGAGTGTTCTGAGCACGGGCACCTCCTCACTGGCCCAGGACGACGGCTGCTGGAGGATTGCGGGATTGAGCTCATAAATAAACCAAACACTAATCACACATCCACAGTTGTTTTCTGAGCAACAAAGAAACACGGGCACATAAACAGTGGAATGACATTTGAGTTAAGAAGTGAAAAGTGAGAAGAAATGTTTATGCTTATTGCTTATTTTTACTTTATTATAATTTTAGTTACAGCACATATACCATATCAACTGACCAAAATGAGAAAATACAATTCAGAACTTAACCAAAAGTAAAATGGTGGCATTCAAGTATTACACAAATAAGTATAACCATGTCTTAACTAAGCACTGATCAAACTCAATTACATCCGTATTTGAGCAGCAAATGACTCATTAGTCAATAGATTAGGCAGGACGACGCCTGTGCTCCCACAGTGTCTTTGTTACATGGGTTTCTTCCACTTTATGCTCAGTAAAAACACTAAAATATGAAAATAGAAGTAAATGGCGCTTAAAGGTGCATTGCGTGACATTTCACACAATAAACAAAAAAAAATACAAGCATTTATTTTATTCCAGATATTTTTTATTGTTGAAAATACCTAAATACTGAACAAACAAACATGTGTGTTTGCTCTGTGTAAGCTCTCAGTCCAACTCTCAGGAGTTGTCCATCGTAGGCAAAGATTCTTCAGTTGTCATCTGTACTCTCATTAGCATGACAGCTGACACAGCGCCCAGGGAAGAACAATAGACAGGTAATGAGAGGAGGGTTGTTGAGACTGAAACTGGCAACAGAGTTGTTTTTCTCTCGGTGAAAGGAGCCTTTAGAATAAAGAGAGGTGGGACCAAAACTGGTCTATAGTCCGCCTGTGTCCAGGATTACTTTGGATGAAGAGCGAAACATCCTACACTTCACCTACAGAGTACAAATGACAACTTAAGCTCCTCTCCTAATACCTGACTTGTAACTTTACTGGGTGTCCATGGAGATGTGGACTAAAGACCGCCAAATATTAGATTTAAATAGGTTTGGTTCTCATCCAAATCCATTCTTCGATTACCCACTGCAAAAATAGCATTCTCTGTGTGTAGTTGGCCATTAGGGGCATGTTTTGTATAATCCAAAATGCTATGCACTGTACTTTAAAGGGCATGTTTGTCAAGCTGTGTCTTCTCTTCCTGGGTTCCACTAAAAAGAAGGCAAGGCAAGGCAAATGTATTTGTAGAGCACAATTCATACACAAGGCAATTCAAAGTGCTTCACAATTTCATAAAATTCAAAGAAAGCAGATACAATCAATCAATAAAACAAATATAATCATTAACTAATTACATTAAAAGTGAAGAGGCAGATAAAATACTGTGACATAGTGACATATGCACAGTTAAAAAGCCTAGATTTAAACATTGTCAAAGTTGAGGCCTGTCTCATACCTTCTGGCGACTGTTCCAGATTTGCTGCATAAAACTGAAACGCAGCCTCACCATGTTTAGTCCTGACTCTGGGAACCAGCAGGAGACCACTCCCTGAAGTTCTCAGAGCCCGAGATGGTTCATACGGCACTAACATGTCAGAGATGTACTTTGGTGCTAGACCATGAAGAGACTTGTAAACAAGCAGAGCTATTTTAAAATCTATTCTCTGAGCGACAGCAAGCCAGTGCAGAGATCTGAGCACTGGACTAATATGGTCGTATTTCCTGGTTCTAGTCAGGACTTGAGCAGCAGCATTCTGGATGTACTGCAGCTGTTTTACAGCTCGTTTAGAGGCCAGTGAGCAGGCCGTTACAGTAGTCCAACCTGCTGGAGACAAATGCATGGATTAGTCTCTCTAAGTCTGCTTTAGACACTATACTTTTGATTTTAGCAATGTTTTTCAGATGGTAAAAAGCTGCTGATATTATTGATTTAATGTGGCTGTTTAAGTTCAGGTCTGAGTCCATGATCACCCCTAGATTTCTCAAGAAGAGACTCAAGATGACTGACGGCACTTTCTCTTTGCTTCTGTGGGCCACAGACGATAAGAAATGTTGCAAAATACTAAAATTACTATTTCAAACCGAAACAGTCCATAGCATACAGTATTAATCACACAAATATTGTCACTAACCAAAATATCATTTACCACAAGGATCAATTCAAATAACACTGCATAGATGTCAGTTGACAGTTATAGTATGTTAAGACATTATAGCTGAATAACAGACTTGTTATTATGTCCTGCACAGGTGTGCGTGATGGCCTATGTGAAGCTGCACAGTCTGCTCCAGACTGTCATGTGTCTGAGCTGGGAGGAGGTCTGCTTTCTTCTGGGGCAGCTGGGTGCCCCCTTGTGGCCCCCTGGAGGCATGGTGGATGACAACAATGGAGGCTGCTCTGACATATTTTCTCAGTTAGTGCCTATAGTGCGTACTCTGCTGGACCAACACGCTGACCCAGTCACTATACAGCGACTGCTCCCAAACCTGCCCATCACCAATGGAAGCACCACATTCGCTCAGGACCTCAAGGCCTATTGCCACACTCTGGAGTGGCAGGGCTTCTACCAACAGCAGGTTTGTAAAATAAGATTGAACTTTATAAAGAGAATTACACAGCTCAAAGTAAAACACAGGTTATAAGAAACATGTCCATGCAAAAGACCTTCATAGGAAATACAAATAATTGAATAAGTCTGAAGTCAAGAATAATTTCATAATGTTTAATCATGTAGAAAATAGTGCAGAAAACTGTCAGTGGCTCAGGGGTTAGGGCAGTCGTCCTTGGATCCAAAGGTCAATCCGAGCTCTGACTGGGACATACTGGGTCCTTGAGCATGGAGTGTTTGAGGGAGTGATTGTGGAGGTCAAAGGCGCAGATTGGAAGTCAGTTTACCTGAGGACAGCTGTCGCTACAGTGTTAGTAGTAGAATAATGCATGAAAGTGACTTGGAAACCACTAATGTGTCATTATTATATGCATCAGTACATAATTATGTTTTGATAATAGTGGCAGGTTTTTCTTCTTTTGTAGGAAGGATTGTAGCCGGGCTAGTTTATATCACAGGATGAATAAGTAATAGTATTTATCTTTGGCACCTTTGGGCATTTAAATCATGTGTATTAATTCACAAATTCATGACATGCAATAATAATATAAAGCTTTTATAGCTGTTATCATAGTTCATACGTGTCCGTGTACTTCAGTGCCATGACATGTTTAACAGCCTGAAAAAACATTGACACTTGCTCTGTATGTAGCTCTGCTTAATAAATTAGTTTTGTGTGATGTGTAATAAAGTACACATACTTAAATACATTAGTCCAACTGTGGCTCCTGGAAGAGCTTTAAAAAACAGACCAGGTGGTTCCACCCTCACTGAAAGCACGAGGTGTGTGTAGACTCTATTTTGAACATTTGCCTTTAGGCTACATTCTTTAGTTTCAGTAGAAGAGAACTGAACAGTGCTTCTCAACATTTTTTATGATTATTATTTATTTTTATAGTCCTGGCTTGAACCTCTAACAATTCTGTTTGAGGAACTTGGTTTTACTATTAACTGTAAGGCCAAGGTTTATTTATATAAAATTCTAGCAAAATTTTAATGGTCTTAGAAATTTGACTATTTAACCAGGAAAGTCCAGAGATGTCTGAATCTCTTCTTCAGCAGAGTCCTGGTTCCTGACCTATTGTACATGAGTCATTACGGGTCCGGTGTATATTCTCCAGGTGCAACCGACCAAAGAGCAGTACGAGCTGGACACTTTTGGCCGGTGCCACGACATCATGTCCAACTTCTGGAACTCCTGCTTTGACGACCTCATGAGCACAGCCTTCAGACGGGACAAGGACCGATCGGACAGCAAGGCCAAGTTCCATGTAAAGCACCTATTGTCAAACTATGTACACTGATTAAGAACCTGAAAACCTATTTGAAAAATATTGGTCCTAATACTGTAAATGAGGCTCGACTAAACCAGGACAAGCAATACAATTAAAACATAAAATCACACTTAAAGGTGCACTATGTAACTTTTTATGTGAAAAAACACTCTTGATATTATTGCATATTTGATCTTTTACTGACCCAGTGCCAGTGGCTGTATGGGTGCAGCACGACACCTTTACTTCCCATCACAGCAGCCTCTATGACGCTCCAGGATCAAATGTTTTTTCATATAAAAAGTTACACTGTGCACCTTTAATCAAGAGAAGGTCTTTGAACAAAATCATGTATGCCCAAGTCTGGTAACTTGCTCAGAACCAGGGCTTGAACTAACAACAAAGTACAATTCAGTAAAATGATGAATCTCTTCAATGTCCTCAAGCTGAACAAAAAGACAGTTTCTGATGTTTTATTGCATTGTGTAAAAAAGGAAGCCATTGTTGAGCCATTTTTGAAGCGAGTGAAGAGTGAGAACTCCAGGTGTCACAGCTGGCAGAAGCAGCAGTCCAGCCAGCAGGGGGTGGTGTGGCAGCACTGGAAAGCCCTGCGCAGACTTCTCACTAGTGAACGAGGAGCGTGGGCCAACAGGTTACTGGCAACTCATTCCTTATCAAAAATTATGTTTAACACCAAATGTTAATGTATTGTATTCTTTCTTTGCCAGAGTTCAACCACTAGTGCAATGGAAGCTGTCCAATGCAGAAACATACTCAAAGATGCGGCTTAAGCTAGTGCCCGATTATAACTATGATTCTCACAGTGAGGCCAGCGCACTCAGAGACAACATGGGTTTGTACACTTACCAGTTTTTGTGTTGCATCTTGGCTAAATGTGATCCAAACTCATGATTATTGCTTTTCATTACGATTTAGGAGCTGAAAGTCCCAGAAACTCTGAACCAATCCCGTTGGCTGTTGCTAAAGAAGCGAAAGTGAGTGACATGGAGGATGACCAGCTGGGAGAAGAGGATCTTATGTTTTTGGATAAGAAGTGAGTATTACAAGTTAATGAAAGGGCCCATGCGCAAGACCAACCTTTTTTTCTTTTTTCTTTTCCCATATTTTATGTGTATCTTGTGTTTTAATTCTGTAAACAATCGCCCTCCAATCCAATCCAATGTAGAGAATAATACTGCACAAATCAACAATCAATTCCTCAAAAATTCCGCAAATACTGTCAATTTCTTTAAAGTTTCTAGGAAAAACTAGTTATTTACTTACAACTTAGGTATTTTATGTTGTATACCATTGCCATTTGTAGAAAGTGGTGTTTTGTTTTGTGCTACAGTTGGGAGGTACGGCCCTTGGTTTTTGACAATAAAGAAAATTGGCCCTCCAAGCAAACTCGCCTGCCCCTGCTGTAGTGAATAATGTGTATGGCATTTTTGTTGACTGTAAGTTGGCTCATACTTCCAGGGGTGAGGCGGAAGAAGAGAGCCAGAAAGAGAAGCTCGTCCTGTCTGAAGACTGTGAACTCATCACCATCGTGGCTGTGGTCCCGGGTCGTTTGGAAGTCACGACACACCACATTTATTTTTATGACGGCAGTGGTGACAGAGAGGAGACTGAAGAGGGTAGGGACACTCTTAAATGTTTGACTTAATGATAGATTAATGCTTGATTTGAACAAAGTTTTAAAGAGACTTTTTTATAGGAATTGGCTTTGATTTCAAGAGGTCATTGACTCATCTCAGAGAAGTTCATCTGAGGCGTTACAATCTGAGAAGATCTGCACTGGAGCTGTTTTTTATTGATCAGTCTCACTATTTTATCAATTTCAGAAAGAAGGTTAAGCCAATTACATGAGATTTTAAAATTGAGCATGCTTTAAAGTAGGTTTACTAACATTGTTTTACATCTTTGGTTTAGGTCAGAAACAAAGTCTACTCAAGGATCTTGGGTTTGAGGCCTCCCAATCTGTTTTATTTTGGGTCTCGTTCACCTCAAGAGCTGCTGAAGGCATCTGGTCTCACTCAGGTGATTATTGTTAATCTCTTTAATTTACTTGCCTATTATTGTGCATATAACCAAATGTTTTTTGTCAACAGAAATGGGTTTGCAGGGAAATCTCCAACTTTGAATATCTGATGCAATTAAACACCATTGCTGGACGGACGTACAATGACCTGTCACAGTATCCTGTTGTATGTAAACTTTACTTGTCATATTTCCTCATTTATTTAACATATTATAGAAAGAAAGCATTCATAAATGACATGTATATATGGTTGTAGTTTCCGTGGGTCCTGTGTGACTACACCTCTCCTATCCTGGATCTGGAGGATCCTTCAGTTTTTAGAGACCTGTCCAAACCCATTGGTGTTGTCAACCCGCGTCATGCACAAGATGTTAGAGAAAAGTTAGTGGTACTTTATAAATCTCTTTTAATTTACGTTACTACCTTTCAAAGGCTCATGAGTTACTTTTATTTCATGTCCCTAGATTTCACAGTTTTCATAAAATACACTTATTTTGTTACCTGTATGTTTTTGTATGTTTTTAGGTATGAAAGCTTTGAAGATCCCACTGGCACTGTTGACAAGTTCCACTATGGCACACACTATTCAAACGCTGCTGGAGTCATGCACTACATGATCCGTATGGAGCCCTTCACCACACTGCACATCCAGCTGCAGAGCGGAAAGTAAGGCAGGATTGTATTGAGCTTAGTGTTTAATATAGTTTAATGTTAAATGTTTTAAGCATCTGCGTTGTGTCCTCCACAGGTTTGACTGCGCAGACAGACAGTTCCACTCAGTGGCTGCAGCATGGCAGTCTCGAATGGAGAATCCAATTGATGTCAAAGAGCTCATCCCTGAGTTCTTTTATTTCCCAGAAATTCTGCAAAACATGAATGGTTTGATTTCTAATTTTTCACTCAGCAAGATGTACCATCCACATGCAAAACAAAACGATACAATTATATAATGTGTTGTAGGTTTTGACCTGGGCAAATTACAGATTTCCCAGGAGCCAGTGAATAACGTGCTGCTGCCTCGCTGGGCCTCGTCTCGAGAGGACTTCATCAGGCAACACAGGAAGGCTTTGGTCAGTAACAGACTGTTTAAAAGTGATCACCTGTAATACCATTGTCCTACTGCAGTATTTAATGTGTACATTTAACAGGAGTCCGAGTATGTGTCCAGTCACCTGCATGAGTGGATCGACCTCATCTTTGGTTACAAGCAGAGAGGAGAAGAGGCTGTGGAGGCACTTAATGTTTTCTACTACTGCACTTATGAGGGTAAGGCCATTTCACTGTCTATGGGAGAACATCCTCATCATCATGAACCTATTAAGACATTACTCATGTATTTACAGGTGCGGTAGACTTGGACGCCATTGCAAATGAAACCGAGCGAAAGGCATTAGAAGGAATTATTAGCAACTTTGGACAAACTCCTTGTCAGCTTCTTAAAGTATGATATTACATTATGTGTTTATAAATTGGGAGCACTTTATATTACAGCCCACTTCTAGCAGGGAAATGGATTGAAAGATCTTGGTTCCTAAGTGTGTATGAACTTGGTAATTATGGTACTTACGCACATCTAATTTATTTCAGGGTAATATGACTAATCAAATAAAGACAGTGAATGACCAGGAAACATTGCTGCAAAACGTATTACTCTGTGTTATCTACAGTTACCATGTGAATTTGATCCTACTACCATGTAATCCCTGTGCTGTAAAGTAAAGTGTGACCAATTAGTTTGAATATTTTTTGAAGAAATGTTACTGAAATGTTGTGTTTCAGGAGCCTCACCCTCCGCGGATGTCGGCAGAGAACGCAGCCCGGCGCCAGGCCCGTCTGGATACTCTGCCCCCAAATATTTTCGATCAGCTCGATAAACTGAGGCCCTTTGTTGAGGTGCAGCCACATTAATTTGTCCTGCATAAACTGTTAATGTCCTTTAGACCTTTAGACGTTTTGCTGTTTCAATCAAGATGCCAGTCTTCCTTGTCTTTGGGACAACTGTACACTTCACATAGTGTCAATGGATGATAAGAGCAGTGCATAGGTGTTCTGAGGGGCCAGGTTTAGTGAGACCACAATAGAAAACACTGGTTAACTCCCTTTTATTTCTCATAATACGTGGCTTTCCCGGGGGGTGCCACTGAGCCATCTGTTACATACATTAATGGCATCTTTTGTAGTAAATTCTTGTGGATGCCCTGCCATAAAATATTTTTGACCATCTTTGATAAAGTTATCAACTGACTGCCCCTTTTGTTGAGGGGCAGTCAGACCCACAGTACTGGTGTTGTCTAATCTGCCTTCTATAACTATAACTATAAATATGATCTTTCAGATCATAAATGATGGTCATCCATTGGTCTATGCTGTTGTACCAAAGAACCAAAACCACTCTTTCATCAGCCAGGGATCAGACACACTGGTAAGTACTTCAGCCTCCCAAACACTCTGAACACTTGAATTGGCAGTTATAATTATATACTTCATTTCCAGGTGACTGTGAGCGCCAATGGTTTGATTGGGACACATAGCTGGCTTCCATTTGACAAGAACATCGTCAACTACTTTACATTCACCAAGGATCCCACCATCAACAATCCCAAGTGAGTGAAATATAAGTCAAATTAATAAGTCAGTCTGTATTGGTGGGATAGCTCAGTGTTTCCAAACTTTTTTGAGCCAGAAATGTCACAAAAAGTATATTTAGTAAATTATAATGACAATATACTCAGTGTTAAACTTACTCAGTGTGAAAACTGGGCCTGTTTAGTTGAACACAAAGCTGATATTCTGCAGGAATTAAAGAAAGACACCGAACTGACAGGTGAAATTGACAAATCTTCCTTGTAATTTTTCACAACACTGGTTAGGTAAACATTGGGATAGCAGATTGGAGTCCAGTGATTTTATTTCTTATTTCCATATTTTCATATTCATTTTGTTCCAGAATGACTTTGTAGTTTTGTTTTTAGGTGTTATAGCTCATTTTCAAATTGCGAATTGTTACTTACAAGCCAATCCAATGTACAGTCTACATAAAAAATAGTATCATTGCTGTTCTCAGCTCCAAAAGATGGACTGACCATTCTTGACTTCCCGTTCTTGACTGTTTAGACTCACATTTAAATTAAATGTCTAAAGTGGCCATAGCTTTTCATCTGTGGTTCTTGTAAAGAGCAATTAATTTTGTCTAATGGATCCCACTCCAAACTCAGTTGGACCATGAGCCCTCAGACTAAATCAAGAGGTGAAGGTTCAGTTTCACAGAGGGTGTCATTCTTCAGACACATTAATGTGCTGATGGTAAATCTCATCTGCACCACCATTTTCTGTAGCTGTCGGCTGGGTTTTTGTGTAGCGTATGAACTTTTTTTGCTTCTCTATGAACTATTTTAGCTTTATACCTTATATGTAACTAAAGGAACACCGTGTAACATTTCACCCATTAGAATAAATTACAAGCATCTATTTTAATACAGATATTTTTTGTTGTTGAATAACACCTAAAAAAAAACATGTGTCTTAGCTGTGAGTCCCTAAGATCTGACTTGTAACTTTACTGGGAGCTCGTCTCCATGGAGATGTTGACTCAAGGCAGCCGAATATGAGATTTAAATAGGTTAGGTCCTCATCCAAATCCATTCTTTGATTACCCCCTGAAAAAATATCATTTTCTGTGTCAAGCTGGTCATTAGCATGTTTTGTATTGCTGGCAACAGGATAATTCAAAATGTTACAATCAATCAATCAATCAATTTATTTTTGTAACGCCCAATATCATAACAGAAGTCATCTCAAAGGTCGGTATGGACAAAAACAAGTCAATATCAGACATCAATAATGATCAAAAATAAGTCACACACGAATGAAATGTCTCGACCAGATGTAATGTCCCGTGAATAAGTAAATCACTTAGAGTAACAAGCTTAGAGTATCCCCCATCCTTAGACTTTCCTCTGCGGCGAGGAAAAACCCCAAAAAAACAAAAATCACATGGTAAAAAAATTGAGGAAACACAGTGTACATTTAAGGAATGTTGATATATAACTCCAAAACAATGTACCTACCTTACCAAACTTTGACCTCAGGATGCAGCGTTTCTTGAGTGGCCCTTTCGCCCCCGGAGTGGACATAAGCAGACAGGTGCTGGTGGTGTCGAACGATGGCCGGCTCCTGTTCAGCGGAGGACACTGGGACTGCAGCCTCCGGGTCACGCAGCTGGGGAAGGGCAAACTGATGGGACGGATCTGTCGGCACATCGGTGAGGACTCCGCACCAACCAAAAGGAATATTGAATATTTCCTTCTATTGTGGCTATTAAATTATTATGAGGGGGGACAATGCATCTGAGTATCACAAGATCTAATCCCACACTATAACTAGACTATACCAGGTCATATTTTGGACTGAATCTGTGTAACATGGATTAGACCCTTGATTAACACTAACAAGGTTCAATTTTATTGTTGGTGTTGTTGCTTCCTGTGTTTTTAAAGTTTATACACCTTCACCTGATCACTTCAGCACTAAAATAGACTTTCCTACACAGCATTGTTTTCAGCCTTATTTACACGGCTTCACTGCTTGTCTACTATACGCCCTCTGCTGGCAACACTGGCATTTTGTGAGCACAGATACAGTATTAGGCCCAAAGTACTTGTTTGCTTCACATATGTATTATTTAATGTTATTATACTTAAGAAGTCTGTGTTTATTTTTATATTTCTTACATTTTTTCATAAAGATGTCGTCACCTGTTTGGCCCTGGACCTCTGTGGTATCTACCTCATCTCTGGCTCGAGGGACACCTCTTGTATCGTGTGGCAGGTCCAACAGCAGGTCAGCACCGCTAACCTCTCACATGCAACAAACAGGAGCTCAATTCAGACTTCACCCCATCATTTGGTGGTATAATTCACACAATAAGAACATTGCATACTTTACAAGCCCTAGAGAGCAACTAAGAGGAGCAACTAAGCTGTTGTAAAACTGATACACATACAAACATGCTTCCAGTGCTCACAGGCCTATTTTTTGTGGGTTATCAAAGTATGAAATATTATGCAGTAATGCTTTAATGTAATGCACATTATTATTCATTCACTCCATCCTTACCACCACCGAGGGCTGCCAATCTGTGCTATTGGACGCTTATACCAGGGATTCCCAAACTTTTCAGGTTAGGACCTAAAAATTACCAGGTGAACAAGTCGTTAAAACAAATTAATAATATATAATATCATGCAAAAAAAACATTTAAAATCTGGTTTAGTAATTAATAGTATTTACATTGTTTGCTATCTTATTTGACCTTAATTAATGAATCGATGCTGTTTTCGATTAAGAATTACATTAAATACAACATCAGTATTTTTCTATTTTATATCTTGAAACCATCTTGGGACCCCCAGCTCAGAGCACCCGACCCCCACTTTGGGAACCACTGGCTCAGACCACCACCACCAAACAGTACACTCAGTGATGCACCACTCACCTAAGATACTGTCCACACAGTCTCCTGTCCTATGGTATCAGGACCAACATGCTTATCTTCCGTTCTGTGATTTGGCATTCACAAAGTTGCAAATGTGTGCAGTGGTCATTAACGCTTTGTCTTGTCATTTTTTTTAGGGTGGATTCTCCTCTGGCCTCTCCCCTCGTCCTGTGCAGGTGCTCAGTGGACACGACCAGGAAGTGACCTGCGTGGCCATCAGCACTGAACTGGACATGGCCGTCTCAGGGTCAAAGGTCTGTTCCAAAATAACAATATTCTTATATTTTCAATCTTCACACATAAAGATCAGCCTGAACATAAGAATGAAACTGTGTTCATGTAATAGTCTAACTTTAATGTGCACCAGTGACAGGAAACACCTAATAAGTATGAAACAGATGTTCAAATACCGGAGGCTTCTCAGGAAGAACGGCCAACACAAGTTCTCAATAAAAAGAAAAATATTTTACATTAAGAATGCTGACAGTTATTTCTTCTGCTTCTGCATTTCTGATCTGCTATTTCATTGACTATTTCACTATTTCACTATTCTAATGGTTAATGACTGGCAAAGAGCGTAGGTAATGCATACTATTTGCTCAGAAGAATGTACTTGTACTTCATATACAGTGCGTACCTCGAGATCAGTGGTTCCCGGCCTTTTTTCCTTACACATGCTGGAGACAGGTCTGACCCCCCAGTGCAAAGACACGGCCACACAAATACATCAAAGCATATAATATAATTGCTAATAAGTAATTAAATACAACAAATGAAAAGGAAGTGGTGCTTTCTGCATATGTAGGCTTTTCTCTGTTGGGTTTATACCATTTAATGTGTTCAAATGTCTCTTAATACCTGACTATCTGACTGGACAAGGCCCCAGGACCTCATGACATCCTGAACGCCCCCCAGGTTGGGAACCATTGCTCTAGATGGACATTAAAATGAATAATAGCTTCAGTGGCTATACAAGATGACAGACACTTTCCTTGACCTAACAATGGCATTGTTGTTACAGCTGGTGAAATGTTGAACTTGATGTTTGCCATTTCAGGATGGGACAGTGATCGTGCACTCTGTTCGACGAGGCCAGTTCTTGCGGACCCTCCGTCCTTCCAGCGACAGCCATGTTTCTGTCCCGATCTCTGAGCTGCAGGTCGGGATGGAGGGCCACATCGTAGTGCAGACGTCACTGGAGGAGTGCTCCTACAGAAAGGTACTACAGATACAAATACATTTAAGAGTAAAACTGCAACCAATGATTCAACTATTCTTCATCTATTATTCAACTATTCAGGAAACGGTTTAAAAATAGGATTTTGAAAGGTATAATAAAGAAGAAAAATGAGTTGGATTAGCGAAGAATTATCATATTGTTATAATCAATGAAGATTCAAGTACCTGTGTTCTGTAATATATAAGAAAGCTGATTAAAAAACCCAAAGGAAGTAATTAAGTTGAATGTAATAGTTGGAGAGGGGGGTGGGATGTAGTAAGTGTAATAAACTTCATCCCACTCCTTTTCGAATTGTCTGTGTTTGATCATTGATTCATTGATCTTTGTTTTATGTTGTACTTATTGTATGTCTTTATCTGTGCTTGAAATAAACTAAACTAAACTAAAATGTAAGTGATGGCTGCACTACCTGTGACAGTAGAAGGGCACGATTCAGTGGCTTCCCCCCATTTTTAAACAAATGGTTCATTACAACCTGCAGCAGCACTTTCTATTCAGTTATAACTATATATACAGTACATATACTTGTTTGTTATCCCATCACAAGATGCCGTTGTAATGACTTCCCTTTTTTGAGATTCTGTTTTTCATCTAAAAGGATGTATATCTATCTTTCTCTTTGTTTCAACAGGGCAAATACTCCGTCCATGTATACTCGGTCAATGGCTGTTTGCTGGCCTCACTGCCTATGGAGGAACAAGTTACTGCGCTCCATCTGATGAATGAACATGTAATACTGGGCACTGTCAAGGGAAGCCTGCACATCAGGCATCTGCACAGGCAAGTCAGAGTGACCCTGATCAGACATGACCTTAGTAGCTTTTAGTTGGTTGGCGTTTAAGTAAAGTAGAGGTAATGGAAATGTAGTTATTTGATGTTTAAAATATAAAATATGCTCATCTTAATTAGAAAATCTTGTTGGCCAGTTAGCTAGTGTGAGTGCTAATCTCTGACGCCGTAATAGTCACTGATGCATATAGAGTAAACCACTCCTTTTGTGTTTGACAGTCTGGACGCTGCGGTTGCACCCTTGGCTTTGAAGATCCCAGTGAGGAGTGTGTCTGTCAATAAAGAGTGCAGCCACATTTTGGTGGGACTGGAGGACGGGAAGCTGATCGTGGTGGGGGCGGGGAAACCAGAGGAGGTGAGAAGTTGGATCTTTAATGCGGGAACTGGCTGATGAGGCTCAGTGTTGATTTTGACAAGAACTATTAATTGAGTTTTGTAGTTTTTTAGTTTATGTTCATGCGATGGCAAACATAGTCAACTAAATGTATAATAAATTTAGGAGAATGTTTCAAATTCTATTAATAATATGACAAAATATGTTGAGAAAGTAACACTGGTGTGTGAGTGTGTGGAGGAGGGGCACTCATATGCTAACGACAGAGAGAAACCTTCCTGTTACCATTAGAATGGCTCGTCTTTGGTGTAGCATGTCTGTTCTGGCCCTAAAGTGAGGATTAACATGTGTTTCTCTGTGCTCAGGTTCGCTCGGGCCAGTTCTCGCGACGCCTCTGGGGCTCCACACGTCGCATCTCTCAGGTGTCCGCGGGCGAAACCGAATACAATCCCTCTGACAGCAAGTGAGAGAGAAACAACAGAGGCTGTGTAAAAAAATGCCTCGCGCTGGACTTGGCTCATCAAGAAATCAGCAGAGCACCTAAGCACTTTCATGATCAATTATCCTTATAAGAAACATTTTTAATCAGCGTCATTCCAAAGAGAGGCCTTGTGTTGTGAATAAAGATGACCTTTCGGAGATTGTTTTTACAAAGTGTCATATATCAGCAGTGACTCGATGAGGGACAGTGCGCTCCTCTGGCTTCACACGTTCACTATAAGACTGTATGCTCCAGAATCCACAGTCTGCAAATGGCACCTTCTAAATATGAAACTCCTGGAAACTTGAAGAAAAAGTGCGCCGCAGTACCACAGTGTCTATGTTTTCCAATTGCTGTTGAGAAATGTTGAACTGTTACATTGTTTGTTACAATGCTGAAGAACATGAAGTGCATTCACTCCTGGACCATGATTGTGGAAACCTTCTGTCGCCTTATCCAAAAAAGGCCTTAATAATGTTGCTTCTTTTGTTGATTTGTTTTTACTATTTTACTCTTTTAACTGTTTTATTATTCGGTAAGTGCCTTTCTTCTGTCAATTTTGAGCCATGTAAAACACTGAATGTAATAAATCACTAAGTGTATCATTTAGCCTTATGAGCCCTTATTATTTTATCATTAGTTTCTCATGTTCCTTTTTCTGGATGTTGGAATCACTTTTGCCAAGTCAACCACAACAGCTTTCCTCTGCTGTTTGTCCACCGCAATGTCCAGTTGGTTCATTACCATTCTGTCAGTCTGTATCTGAAGGTCCCACAGGATTCGCTACCACCTTTGGAGGTGTTTCTTACTTTGACCTTGGGGTTTCCAGTTCATACTCTACACAGATGTTCCTGTACACATGATGCCAGCCACTTGGTTATACCATGTATGCTTTCCCTGCAGCATCTTACACCCTGCAGTTATGTGCTGGATTGTCTCAGGAGCCTCTTTGCACAGCCTACACCTGGGGTCTTGTCTGATCTGAGCCTCTATTGCTCTGGTGCTCAAGGCCTGCTCCTGTGCTGCCATGATCAGTGCCTCTGTGCTGTCCTTCAGTCCAGCCCATTCGAGCCATTGATAGGATTTCTTGATATCAGCCACTTCAGTTATGTTCCGGTGGTACATCCCATGATGGTCCCTCCAGCATCTCATCCTCTGTTCCCCAATTTATGAGCCTTTTGCTGAGTAGGTCATCTGTTGGGGCCTTTTCCTTGATGTACTTATGGATCTTGGATGTTGCATCCTGGATAGTGGCTCTCATGCTCACTAGTTCTCGGCTTCCTTCCTTCCAGCTAGCGTACAGTCTCAGGGTGCTGGATTTGAGATGGAATCCTCCATGGGAGCTTTTGTGTCTTGACATCTGTGGTCTGTATCTCTTCCTTTGACCAACCTATTACTCCTGCAGAGTATCTGATTATCCTCCCGGATAATATAAATAACAAAAATCTATGATGATTTTAAGATTAAACTTAAAGTAAGCAATTATCTGTGATGAATATGCTGCCATAAAACAGAAGGTACAGATTATAGATTTGAAGACTTAAACTAAACAATAACATGAAACTTTAGCAAAATACAAATGTTATCGTATGAATGTAGTTATGATAGTGGACTACATTAGAGCTGTACAGTTGACTGGGTGTTGAAAACATCTGAAGCCGTGATGACTGGGAGACATGTGAGTGGCGAGGACTCTCTGTGGAATTCATTTCCTGTTTCGCTCCTTTACTGTGGTTGGAACAAAGTGGTTGTTCTGCCGCGTGGCCACAAGACAGAAACAATAGCAGCCATTTATGCCAAAGGAATAGCCATAACATGCACAGCCACAAACGTCAAGCATTGCATCACATGTAAACACAACTATATTTCAGAGCGTTTCAATTACAAAGACTGATGTGAAGATGGTTTACAGGACTGTCGGGAATACTGCATTGACAAATGAGTTGCTCAAGCTTTTGGGGACCATAAAATCAAATCTTAGTTACATGAATTTGACACTTGCATTGCCAAATATGTGAATGTTTGAAGGACATGGCTGCTTGAGCACTGCTGTTGTATACAATAGGATAGTTATATATTAAGTTATATGTACACAAGTTGAACAAATGTATACATTTCTACTGTATATACATTACTATGAATCAACCGACAAGTCCTGAATATACAGTATAAAACATAGTAGCATGTTTTGGAAAATAGGGAAATATGATCATATTTTTAGACACAAACTTTTTGTGTTTTTCTCTTATTTTCTCTTTTAAAATATTATTTATTTACTTTTGACAACAGCGAAGAAGCAATTTTAGTGAAAAAACAAAACAAAACTTTTTTTTGTTTAAGTGCCACAGGAAGAGGCAAAATTCCATTGTTCAAGAATGAAACTCAGCCATGGCCCATACAGTTGTGCTCAAATGTTTACATCCCCTGGAAGAATCAGAGTATGTAAACTTATGGATTTCATAGAATATGAATGATAACACAAAAACCTTTATTTCACTCATGGTTAGTGGTTGCGTGAAGCCATTTATTGTCCCAAATCCTGTTAGTTTACGTTTTTCAACTAGAAACTAGCCAAATGTCCCTGATCAAAAGTTTACATATTATTCATCTTGAAACAAACATCCATATTTTCAGAGAGTCCAATTTTGTCAGAGAGTCCTGTATTTCAGCTGAAGTGAGTTCTTCTTCACACCTGAACAGTTTTCCTAGCAGGTGTTGAAGGTCATGTAAACGTTAGATCAGGGACATTTGAGTAATTTCTGTTTCATTATGATTTCAAAAGAGTAAACTCAGTTCTTTGACAATGAATGGCTTTGCACAACCACTAACCATGAGTGGAAACAAATGTGTTATCATTCATATTCTATGAAAAATGGCCTAAATATCAAAATTGTATGTAAACTTATGAGCACCATGAGTTGCATGGTGACAGGCATGAAATGTGTATTCGATCTTATGCTACTGTACATCCCATTAATACTAATTGTGTTCAATCATGAACAACAAGGTAAAACAATTTAGTCAATTTATCTGAAATAGGCTATTATTGTGTTTAATAGTGAAATGAAATGGGAAATCTGATGTGTTTAATGAAACTGCCACAAGTACAAGAAATGCAGAAATCAGAGAATAGACATACAGTATGTAGAGAAGCATAATGGTCTGTGACAAGAAAGTCACTGGTGCAGCCTATAGTTAGTAGTGGATAAGGCCATGGACACGGAACAATGTTCCAGCCTCTATATTGTCGGGCTGAGTCCAGACTCTGACAATTTGCTGAATGTCTCTCGCTGCTCTTCACCCGCTTTCACCTTGTGATGTCCTATGCAATAAAGCTGATGGGCCAAAAAAGTCACTACTCGTATAGGCTATGCACTGTCTATGAGTAATTGAGTTGTTTGCTATCAAAAATCGTGAATTCAGGAAAATGTGGGTGTGGTTACTGAAATATTTTTGTTATTATATTATATTTTGTTATTATTGTAATTGTAACAATATTTTCACTTAACATTTTTACATGTTAAGTCTATTGAACTCCAAGTATAGGGCAGTGATGCCCCTCCTGTGTTGTGTGTGCTCCACAGCTGGAAAGAAAGTGGTCCCAGTCTTCAGCAGCGTCCTCTCTACTGTAATCCGACCATTGCATGAGACTGTGATGTTAACTCTATTGCAGTTGAAAAGGTCACAAGTGAGGAAGAGAGGAGACTTTGATGTCCTGGTGGGCAGAACATCCTGTCGGCCTGCTCATAAACACCTCCGGGGAACAATCCAGAGGAGGAGGGGTGTGGTAAAACAGTCCCGAAGACACCCAGCCAAATAGAAACCAGTCAACAGTGCATAGGGGAAGTGAGGCAGTGCTTTGCAGTCTCTCTAATGTGGAGCTGATCACAATGGAGGGAGGGGTTAACACCTCACTCTCAGTTACTGCTGACTTGTGTGGACCTGGGGGCAGCCACAGGGGCCAGGGTCAACTGCAACTTACCTTTTGCTGAAGATGTTCTTGCAAAGAGCCACAGCAACCCTCTAACATGTCTCTGTCAACAATGCAGCTGCTCCTAAAAAACAATATCCTACAAAACAACAAAAACTAACTAATTTTACACTGAATTTGGGAGACTTTCCTCTTCCACGTCAACACAAACAAACGTTGCTTCTTGTATCTTACACAACTTTGCAACTAACTGAAAGCAACAACTTTTTGATGGAAAATTGTTTCATATTGCGGCTGCACTGAGCCCTACATGCTGTTTTAAGTGCATATAAATAGCCTGAGCCCTGCAGGATCATAGAAGGAGACATATACGTGTGATTTAGCTGCAGCCCTATAGAGACGGTACATCCTCCTGTCTGCTCTCCTCCCTCTGTGGCCTTTTGAAGTGCAAGTAGCTCCAAGTCTGAGACATCTCCCCATTTGTTTTCCTCTGAAGTCCTGGGGCCCCCTGCCATGCTTTCAGTAGAATTTACAAGGCATGTCATTGAGCCCACATTGGTTTTCTAATCTTTGCAATTGCTGAGATCAAACATGTAGTTTTACGAGCAGATTGTTTGATTCTCCTGTGGCTCTTTGTGGCTGATAACCTGGAGCACCTTCATAAAAGTGTGACTTTCATGTCTTTGGTCACATTTACAGCCCCTGTGTGTTCAGGACACCTACTTTAGAGATGTGATGAGCTGATAATAAAAGGTGTAATGCCATCACTATCCACTTTGCTCCAATGGCAGAACTTGATGATATACAGTACATGTCATGAATATGTGTAGTTATTATCTCAAGAGTTAATATATAGAAGAAAGCTTTATGTAGTCTATTTGTACACTTCTGTATTATATATAAATTAAACCAACAGTGTGTATGCGGCAGTAATAGAGTCTTTAGTTTAGAATTGGAATGGAGGGCAGCTGAAATTTTTATAGAGGTAGCTATGGTGACTGTCAAACACAGAGTTAATTGCTAATTTGTCACAAAGTCCTATGTCTTCTCTGTCAGCACACATGAACTAAGGTCTAATTATTTTCTCATAAAGGTGTCCAAAAGTGGAGACAATATTCAAAAACCTGTGCATGGTGTTGACCAGCAGAAAGGACTTTCAGCCATCATTATAATGATCACACAACATTTGTCACTTATCTCCCAGAGTTGTACTGGCACATAATTTAACGTGAATCTATACAAAAATAATGATAAGAAGAACAATTTAAACTTTTTAATATCGGAAAGAAGACTGTATCTCTACACATATATCCTACTATTTTATTTTTTAATGCTTTTATTCTCTATCAAATTCATGTATTAAATACATTCACATGAATCATACAAGATATATTTTAATTTGTAACTATTATAAAAAGTAAAAACACAAAAACACAGGGGTCTACGAAATTACAAAAATAACTTTTTTTATTATATAAATTCAAATTTTCAATGGAGGCCAAACAAGATTTGACTTTTTCCACTCCATTTCATTTTGTGGATTAAATTTATTATATATGTTTGATCAGGTAAAAAGGTGGGATTATCAAAGATGAATAATATTTGAAGTTGTGTCAATTGCATCCTGTATCTATTGTGCTGGAGGTGTCGAAGTGTGTGAACAGTGCATTGAGTTCAGCGCGTCTCAGGGATGCAGCCAATCAGAGCGCGCCTTTTGAAAGCGCAGAGATGGGAGGAGAATCTGCTCGGGAGAGAGAGACTTTTTCTTTCGAGAGTTTTGAGGTTTCTGGCTCATGTGTCGTCAAACCACAAGAGAGAAAGACACCCCGAGCAACTTAAAACGTTAGAAACTCAAACAAGAAAGAAACTAACGTGTGCCGATCGGTCCCTCGGGATTTATCGCAACTTTTGATGTGCGTAAAAACGACACATCGTCGACTATGAGCTTTCTGTCGAGAGCGTGGAGCCAAAACTTTTTATGACGGTTTTTTTTTTTTTTTACACGTTTCAGTGTACAGTGGGAGCCGTTTTACGTGCCCTTTAGCGAAAGTACGGAAAGATTTTTGAGACACTGCAAATTGTCTCGCGATGGTGATGTGGAAAACTGCAGACATGAGGTTGGTTGTCTGCGCGCTTCTACTTATAAAAGTAAGTGAGTTCAGTTTGCCATATGTTCACCGAAATGTCTCGTTCATTGTGTATATTCTGCTAAACTGCTTTGTGTTCGTGATACGGGCCTATAAAGAAGCACTTCTTACTTTTTCCGGGGCCACTTAAAGGTTGTGCGTAAAACAAAAGAAGAAAAAGGAAAAAAGTGTTTTGTTGAAACGGTGTATTTTAATCCAAGCCGTTCCCTGCGCATTTGTCTTTCATGTGAAGTCTGCGGCTTTTTTGAGCATTAGATTGCGATTAGCCACATAAATCTATAGAGTAAATTATAGCTCCAGTGAATTGTGGTTGCATGGTATTTAAAGGATATCGGCGTGAACAGAAGACGCACAGGCGCAGACAATAATTTGACACTCATCTCGCCTTTGGGGCTTGTGGTCCTGCCTCAACACGCTTGCTCTGCAGGAGTCAAGTCTCTTCCATTTGGTTCAAGTATTTTGATAATGTTTATTTTCTCACCACCTTTTTTTTCTTACATACTAGCCCACTCTTCATGTTCCTACAGATTAGGCGCATTAGCAGCATTTTGGGTTAGCAGGGCCTGGATATCCGGAGCAGAGTAATTATCATAATTTTCTCCTACTTTGTGGTGGATGTGTCATGTGACTTTCCAGTTACAGATGTAGACTATTCTCAACAAAAGCCATTCGGGAAGCAACCCTAGGGACAACTTTGAGTCTATACGTTTTTCTTGACAATTTTGTGGAAACAGCCCCTTTGGAAAATGCTGCATTGATGCCTGCCTTATTTCCAAATGTGCTTCTTGTAGAATGGACTATCTTAAAGACTGTAATCAGAACTGTTTGGATTTTCATTATGTGTAGACAGCTTTCCCTGGTAAAGTCCATTGGCTTGCTTGACTGTGACGGCTTATAGGTCAGAGAGAGAGAGAGTCGTCCCTTTGTATGTTTATTTTCACGCAGATTAGATTAACCGTGGAAACTCCAGCCGATACGCTTCAAATGTGGTCACTTCAAAAGATCTGAAAATGTCCCAGGCATCCAGTCACTTGTTGTATGTGTGTGTGTATGCATGTGTGTTTAAGAGCTGCGATGACTGAGTGGCCCCGACAGCCGTGCAGTTGAGAGCCGCACTGAAAGCCGCGCTCCTCGGTGGTCCCTCTGTTCTCACTGGGGAATCCCTTCAGAGGCGGCTTTCTTACAATAATTGAAAAAAGAAAAACAAAACAAAAAAAAGCAACTGCGGGATGACTTTTTTCAGGCTCATACCTCTGGATTAATATGGGCTTATTGGCCTAGATTTTAAACAAGTTGAAATATTTGAAAGTGAATGAAGGCAGTGCAAAGTGTGAAGTCAAAATTGTAATCCCAAATCATAAGGTATAAGTAAACCTTTCTCATAAATCTTTGTGATTCCATGTTTTCAAAAGCTATGTACGGGCTACATAATGAATTGTTCAGATGGTGAACAATTGTAAACAATTTGTAATAGTGTCAATGGGTCGAATGAGGGAAACTGCAAGCCAAGTTATCCTGCTCTGGAATGTTAAAGGCAATAGATGGATGTGGTGTGACAAATGAATAAAGATCAAAAATGTTGTTTTGAACCTCACACAACTGCTTTGATGTTGAGACATCACCTGACTCCACTCAAGGCAATAAAAGTTGGTGTTTTCGGAATGGAGCACGCCCTGTTTCAAAAGTGGAGCATCTTCACAATCTAATAAGGAGCGTACCCGGAGTAGACTGTCCCTGTTAAATGTAATGATTGTTTGTGACTGCTCTGGAGAGTCTGTGAGTGTGTGGTGGGCTCTCCTTCTCTTTTCGAGCCCCTGCAGGTCCCCACATGTTGGTTTCTCTTTGGAAGCAAGAGAGAGAGAGAGAGAGAGAGAGTGAGAGAAGAGAGAGACATCATCATCGTGGAGGCTACTTGGTTGTTGCCTCTCCTCATCTGTTTGCTCTTGTCAGGCCCCGGGCAGTGCGGGCCGGTGCCTCGTAAACGTGTGCATGGTTAAGATGCCATTAATTCGAAGTCGGAACGAGGGAGGGAGTTGGTGAAATAGTGACCTCCGCAGACACACACCTGTGGGGCTGGGGGAGGGGGCTTCAAAGAGCCCTCTCTCACCCAAACACTCACTCACATGCTGGGCAGCCTTGGCTAACTGACACCCAGGCCCGAGGCGGCATTTATCTCCTTTATCTCCCCCTCCTTTTTTTCTGCTGTGAAGAAATAAACACACTCGCTTCATTCACACTTGCATTGTCATTCAGGCCTAAGTTGCTGAAGTGAGTGGGACGTCCTGAGCAGAGGGGTAGAAATGAATTACATTTAAGTGCATGTCCTCCAGTAACTTACAAAAATTAGCTTCATACAACAGTTTTCCTTTTTTTTACTTGAGTGATATTATTTTGAAATGATCACATCCCCTTTTATATATTTTAAACAATTTGTGAGCGTGTCTTCAAAAGCTTTTTGTTAACACTGGACAATATTTAAAGTTTGTGTTTCTTAGATTCAGAATAATTAGATTCACAGTTTTCACATTATTATTATTACTCATTACTAAAACAAACCCAAACAGTTACCGAAGAGTACCCAAGTAGTATTCATCACCTTTTATTCTTCCTTCTGTAATGATTTGAACTGCCTCTTCATTCTTCAACGTGACGAAATTTGCTTTATTCTTAATTGAGTCAATATTTTGGCTTCTCTACCTCAGTGAGTGTGGGAGGGACGTCCTGACCGAGCGCTTTCTTCTCCTCTTCCTGTGTTTTCGTTTGCCCCCTTTATGCCTTGATACTTTCCACTCTGGGCCAAAGCCAGCTGATTAAAGCCAGCCACTCCTGTCAGGCACCAGCCACACTGCACAAGCCGTCAGGAATGTCTCATGTATCCCTCATAACTCAGACTGGCTCTCCATTACTTAGTCCAAGATAGTGGGGCGGTCGGAGCACTTTAGGGGTGAACAGATAGGCAGATAAAAGGGGTTTGGTTCAGGCCCCCGATTACCGCCCATGTCTCATTTCCTTCCTATCTGTGTTCCTCCCAAGAAGCTCTATTTCTGGTCTATTTGAGCAGCCAAATGAAATGTCCTGCAACTGCTGCGCTTAAGCCTCAGCTGTGTATCTAACCGCACAATGTTTTTCCTGTAGGTTTCTCTTGGAGATGCCTGTGCCAGTGGTCAATTTACTGAATCGGGCCAGTGTTGCAGCCTGTGCCCCGCTGGATTCGGAGTCACAGTGCCATGTGGGAAGGAGGATACCAAGTGCCATCCATGTCCACAGGGTGAGCAATTATAATCTAACCTTACTGGACCTATTCGGAACAAGTTTTACCTGCTTTGTCTGTATGGCACTGTATAGTATATCGCAAAAGTATTGTTTCTTACAGCTGATGTCATATCCATACAAGAAACTGTAGCTAATTTATTTAAAAAAACAATCACAGAATTACAGATAGTGCTATATATGATATTGATATTTGATATTGACATGTAGCTTCATTTTACTATTCTAATTAATTTTGTTTTCTGCTTTTCAGGGACGTTTTCCTCATCAGAAAGTCTCGAGCCTTGTCTCCCGTGCACCAAATGTCCATCAAGTGTGCCAACGGTGGCGGCTTGCTCTGCCACTCGAGACACTCACTGCGAATGCGACAGCGGCTTCTTCCTGCTCCGAAGTCACGGCCTGTGTGCCCCATGCTCCAAATGCATGCGAGGCGAGGGCGTCTTTCGGGAGTGTGGGCCCCAGGGAGACACTCAGTGCAAGGTGTGCGGCCCGGGAACCTTTACGGAGGACAAAACCGGCACCAAACCGTGCCACAATTGCACCAATTGCTCCGACAAGGAGGTCGAGATCCGTACCTGCCTGGCCATCTCTAACACTCTGTGCATGGGTAAGTAGCAACCAGATCTGTTTCAAACAGACTTTTATGGAAATGAGAAGGAAAACAGAAAAAAACACCTTTTATTTCTTCAAACTCCAAACTAGTCAATTAAAAAAACACCATAGCATTAATTATGATTGACAACAGTGTAGTCTGCAATTAGCTTAAAATTTGATTACTGACACAGATGAGAAACATAATCTGGAGTTTGTGAAGGTTCTCAGTCGTACAGGAGTTGTCCATCGTAGGCAAAAAATCTTCAGTCTTCATCTGTACTCTGTAGTTGAAGCATGCATGTTTTGAGGAAGAAACGCTTGCCCCCCACCTGCTGATGTCATGAGGTAGTACACTGTTTTTCTATAGCCCAGCCCAGCCCAGCCCAGCCCAGCCCAGCCCAGCTTAATCTTGCCTTCAAGATGAATTCTCGCAGTATTTGTGAGTTCACAAACACTGGAGAATCCATCTTGTACTGCTTATGCCCTCACCGTTTGTACCAAACAAGCAGTGGTTTGGGCCAATCATGTGGCAGGACATGGGCAGGACATCTGGGTGTTACGAACGCAAGAAGTGCAGAACCGAAGCAGAGTAAAATGTTGCTATCAAGTCTGTTTTAGCAGAATCCTTTTTGAACCAACAACAGGGAGAGGCGCTTGGTGCGTTTTTGCCTACAAGATATGGCAGTGCTTTGCCCAATCAGCTCCAAGTATTCGACTGAATGTCCCTCCCACTAGAGATAGGGTGAAGGACAGGGTTGTAAAAAATCTGTTTTGAGCTATTTTTGTCCTTCATGAATTAATCTCATTATATACCTAGTATTATATATGTAAGAAAACACATATTACAGGATAAATGGATGAAAATCTAAATAGAATTTGTGATCAATAATCATGAAACATGAATTTGGAAACTAAATTGTGTTAAAACGTGTAAAACTATCAAAAGATGAAGATGGCTTGATTTTCAATCATTCAAAATGAAGGACAGCCTTCAAAAACTTTGGTCAGAACTCAAAATATTCTGCCATTGACAGAGAATTTTCAGTTAATGTAACCTCTGGTCCCTCTCTTCCCTAAACGGATTTGATGGGAGCAATCCCAGATGGATATTGTGGAGAACTCAACTCAGACTACACATTATCAATCTGGCTCTTGTCAGGTTAAACCCAGATAGCTTTCACCATTTCAACCATTTTAGCACCCGAAGCATTTCTTACTGGCAGCTGTTGTTTTGAGCTTCACTTTCCTTGTGTCAGCCAATTAGTTTGTCTATTATATATATTTTTTAAGTTCAGTGACATACTAAAAATGTACATAAAATATAGGTGCTTTAACATGTGGTCAGCACCTGCACTCACACGTCGTCTGGACACTCCACCTGTGAAACATGAGAAGAAGGAAAAAGTGAAGCGACACATAAAGTCCCAGCAATCGTCTTGATCCCAAACGGCTACAGTTGCCTGGGTCATCTGTACACACATGCTTGGAGTTCAGAGGTTGTGACACTTTGACCCGCAGAGGTAGTTGAAGTAGCTTGTGGTGTTTGATCCTAAAATGAGAAGACCACAGGAGGCAGGAGGCAGGATAGAGACAGAGGCAATTGACTGTTTGAAATCCACAGGGGAGCTACATGACTGGGGTTATTATTACACTGCAAACAAAGATTATCTACGACGCCTAAATTGAGACTACCATAGATAAAGGTTTTTGAGCCTGAGTACTTGTAGAGCAGCATTTCAAAATGTAATAAAAAATGTCACTCATTTGGGCGGCACGGTAGCACAGTGGTTAGTGCTCGTGCTTCACAGCTGCAACGTCCCAGGTTTGTGGAGTTTGCATGTTCTCCCCGTGTCTGTGTAGGTTTCCCCCGGGTGCTACCTTTTCCCCTACCACTAAAAACATGTACAATAGATCAGGATGAATGAGAGTGTGTGGGACAACGGATGGAAATTATCCCATGGCTACAATCCGGAGTGGCGTGTTCACATGCATGGTTCGCATGTGTTCATTAACATGCACTGTCTCAACCAAATAAATAAACAAACAAATTTGTGTAATGAAACTGAATTTTATTATACTTAATAATTACGTAATTTTTCAATAACTGTAATGCACTAAAATGTATGGTGACGGTTTATGATGACAGTAGCATCTGTAAACACCTCTTTATAAAACATTCACAAAGGTTCCCTCATCATTTGGTAATAATTTACAAGCACATACTGTAAGTAGTGATTCATTTATTGTTCAGTCAATGAAGAGAACCTATAAACTTTAACAACTCTAACACTTCCAACTGTTGCCTAACCTTAACCAAACATAGTGTAATACGCTGTTTTGAAGCGTATTAATGTTAACAATAGTTAGTAAAACAGTATAAATGTCTTATAAATTATTTACCAGTGCATTTTAATAGTGTGTAGTACAAAATGCGGCACATTGTTACAAAATTGTATTACATTTTTGAATATCTTGTTTAGTTTTTTAATAAACTAGTTATTACTGAATAAATCTGTAAATAATAATAATGGTGGAGATGTCTCATGACCCACCAGTAGGGACGCCACGATTCAAAATGTTTGAGTCACGATTAATGTGAGAAAAAATATTGCGATTTGACGAATCTTCATGACTATTGGAATAAAGGAAGAAAATACAGGCAATTTCTCAAAATCTTACAGCTCTGTCCAACTTTCACAAAAAAACATGTATATTTTTATATACTGTATATATAGATATTGTTTTAGTTAAAAACCTATTGAACATTAAACCTATGTTAAAAATACATTAAAAAAGACCATGTCCATGGCTTTCAGTTTCACTTTGATTTATATTGGTATTTTATGCACATGGTTCCTTTGGGACTCTTCCTTTGACACCGTTATATAATTATCAGCAAAGATGGATGTGATTTTCTCTCTGCACATTAGATGCCATTTCTACAGCCGTGCGCTCCGTTTGGACACACACTACTACGGCTCATGAGAAACGATTTACCGAGTCCTAAAATTCTCACGATTAATCTACAATGAGCTTTTATTACCATGGTAATCGTAAAACCGGTTAATCTTGACATCCCTACTCACCAGGGGACCAAAAATGGCATAGGAAGAAAAATTGAATTGTACCTGTTTATAACTAATAATAACTAAATATTTATTAGTACCAGTTGTACCTCAAATTCAATTACACTAAAATGCCATTTGTTCCATCTTTACAGACCGGGAGCTGCATATATTGTCCCGGCCTGAATCTGAAGTGCCGCGCCGGCCCAATATGAACGAGGTTATTGAAGAAGAGGATGTCAGCCAGGCCCCGGGCTCGCCCAAATTCACCCCACAAGAAGAGAGCAGCAGCAGCAACAACATTCTCATCTATGTGTCCGCCCTGGCCGCGGTGGTGCTCGGACTGCTGGTCTATGTTGCATATAAATGGTGAGTGAGATGTCATTGCATACCCAATACAGGTTATGTGTGCAATGTTGAAGGTTCCACTTCTATTTAGACTTAAAATGTGCATATCCTCTATAGTTTGTGATCACTTGATGTTAATGTGTTCTAAATAATGTATAGTTTATAATTGCGTGATTTAAACCTGGCACAAAGTAAACCAGTATCTAATTCTTCACACTTGTATCTGTGTGTTTAGCTGGAGGACGTGCAAGCAGAAAAAGGCTCTGACTAAAGCCCGTGCAGCTGAGATGGGAACCTCCACCGAGGCAGAGAAGCTCCAGAGTGACAGCGGAGTGTTCCTGGACTCTCACAGTCTTCCTGACCACCTGTCCAGCAAAGGTGAGATCAAAGGCTTTTGCAAGAGAAATGTGAAGTGATGTTCAGTTATGTTTAAGTCATTGTGGCTTTCATAGCTTAAAAACAAATCTTCATAAACCAGCATGGCTTTAATTAATGATTAAAGGCACTATACCTGATTTTTTTTTAATTACAAACAATGAAAGATGGATCAAATAAATTCAATTGTTTGTTCCTAACCTTCCTCACACATTTGTAAAATCCCATTTCTTCAGAGATGAGTTTATGAGCAAATTTCACAACTACAGGGGTCACTTTTTCGGGTTATATCACAGAAATGCAAGAAAAGTAGCTTTCAAACTCATGAAATTTACAAAAATGCTTAAAATTTAGAAGCAGTGTTATTTCCACAAATGTCTGAGTTTACAATTTCCCAAAGGACAAAACAAATTTCATTCCAGTTAAAATCAGGTGTAGTGCCTTTAAGTAAATCCAACATTTTGAGCAACTTTGGAGCAGAAATGTGTGTACAATGGACAAATAAATTCCAGAAAATGTGCTGTTGAATGTGTTTTGTTTGTTAATTTGAGAGGAAAAAACACACATGTAGAACAGACCTCCCCTTTAAGTCTCTCAGAGCCATGTTACCTCCTCTGTAACCTGCGTTAGACTGAAGGTGCAGCTGGAACGCTCATCTATACACACCCGTTTGCCCCGCCCACATTACATAACATGTACAGAAATATTACGATCATCATTCCGCGGAAAAAACGCTCCGCGGAGGAAGTGAGTGGAGACGGCAGCCCGAAGGTAAGAGAAAACGCTATATTGGTGTATTTAAGACGTAAATGACTAATGCTCCTAAGTGTGCGCCATTAGTCCCAGTAAAACACGCTGACAAAATGACATTGAATACTGTTTATTTCACGCACAATGAGAAATTAATTTGGCGCGGTGTGGTAAACAAAAGCAAAGGTGAATGAATTCTCATTCGCAAAATCAATCAATCAGTTTTTGTAACGCCCAATATCACAACAGGAGTCATCTCAGAGGTCAGTGCAAACACTAAACAAGTCAATATCAAACATCAACCAATGAAATGTCAGCCTGGGGTTTCCCACATCATTAGACCCTCCTCAACAAAATGGAGAAACCTCGAGGAGAACCACATTGGGGAAGGGATCCACTCCTATGGACGGATGGGCCAGATGGTTCCCAGGCGAGTCCCGTAGCTGTGTCCAGCCAAATCTCCAGAGGTTTCATACATAGAGTATAAACTTAGTTACTGCACCTCAGGACATTTCTCATAACATTCTTAAACTCTGCGTAGAGTTGCATATGCTGGAAGTTAATCTTGTCATCTGCTAGAATTAAGTGACTGCCCTGGTCCTGTGTATAAATGATTAACAAGTGATTTGGGATGCTTTTTAAACCTGTTAGAAATTATAAATTACGCATTTACCAATGCTTTTCCAAATGCTAACAGTGTAGATCGCCTAAAGTAACCAATAAATCAGCAAATACATAACGTTGCAAGCACTATTTCTCTTTCCCAACTGCCCAGCCCTCATACGGCTGTATTCCTGCCCATGATAGAGCTTTTTCCTCTTGTTTCTGCAGCATGTTTCTTTTACCCTTTACATTAGCGTAGCTCCCTGCTCCTGCCCTCTCCCGTGATGGATTCCCCCTCCATGCTACACAGGTTGGAAGGCCTTGCTGATGGGACGGGCCAACCCTCCATCACTCCGTGGCCTTCTCCTCGCTCCTCTCTGCGCACACATCCATCCCCCTCGACGTGAAAAATGGCTAACTCGTGAAATGCGCTCGCTAATATCCAACCATTTTTTCCCCCTTCCTTTCCCCGATGCCACAGCCTTATGTCAGATTCTATTCTTTGCCATTCATCCACTGGTTCATAGATGTCCGGCTTTTACTTTCTTGCCATTTGCTTTCGCTATCTGCCCTGAGAAGCTGTCGAGGTAGGAGAAGTTAGCTTTCAATTTAGCGTTAACTCACTGATCTATACTGGTCTATACTGGCATCTCTGTCTTGTTTAGTCTTTATTAACAACACTTTATCTGTTTGTTTGGGCAGCTAAAACTTGGAAAGAATACATACAAATTGAAAGAACTGCATTTTAAGAATCTCAAGAACAATCCAAATCTGGTGGCAAGTATCACTTCTTTCTGCTTGAAAGAAGGTGGGTAATGGCACTGAGGCATTGAACCTTGCTGTGAAAAGTCACATATAGGCTGCCTGCCATAGAGGTATAGCAGTCACGTTTTCTCAACAGAGAAAACCTTTATGAACGATAATTGTACAATCATATTTGTCTGTACAATGATCAATAAGTCCAAAAAGGCCAGGCTCAGTTGTGATAAAGTCCTGGTTCAGATACAATATAGTCTTGGTCTTAATTGATTTAATTTAGTCCTGGTTTAGACACATTTGTTTTGTCATATTCAGAGATTCAGATCATAAAAATGAACAGGGGTCCTATGTATGGCCATGCATCATGGGTGATGATGGGGGCGGAGTGTGTGGATGTGTCTGAGAGAGTGTGTGCATGCAAGTGTACTCCTATGGATGAGCCTGGACCATCATAACTGAAGTTAAGTTAACCCCCAACCAAAGTTAGGGGACTGAAAGCAGGGATAGTTAACAGCAGCATCAGGCATACTGTAAACTATGTTAGTTGAGAGTGTGGGGCTCTGACATAGCAAACACAGGTGTGTTTTGTTTTGTTTATTCCCCCTTTGTACGATAATGTTTGTGCAAATCATCATCATTTTGGGCTGTATGTACAATCATTTGGTTTTAAAGATCTGGCAACCCTACTCACCAAGTCCCTGCAGTCTACTGCTCAGGGGATTTTGTCTTGAAATACAGTATGTATATTTGCCCTTGGTTTGAGTAAAACAAAAAACTAATTACGCAAGGCAAGGCAAATTTATTTGTCGAGCACAATTCATACACAAGGCAATTCAAAGTCAAAGTTCTTCACAATTTCATAAAATTACAAGAAAGCAGATAAAATCAATCAATAAAACAAATATAATCATTAACTAATTACATTAATCAATCAATCAATTTATTTTTGTAACGCCCAATATCATAACAGAAGTCATCTCAAAGGTCGGTCTGGACAAAAACAAATCAATATCAGACATCAATAATGATCAAAAATAAGTCGCACACGAATGAAATGTCACACATGAATGAAATGTCTGGACCAGATGTAATGTCCCGTGAATAAGTAAATCACTTAGAGTAACAAGCTTAGAGTATCCCCCATCCTTAGACCTTCCTCTACGGCGAGGAAAAACCCCAAAAAACCAAGAACCACATGGTAAAAAAATTGAGGAAACCTCGGAGAAAACCAATTTAAAAGTGAAGAGTGCAGATAAAATACTTTCAGTTGACATATGCACAGTTAAAAAGAACCGTTTTCAGCCTAGATTTAAACATTAAATGCACTTATTAGGAAAAACAAAAATGTATCATTACACTTTGATAGTGAATCTCAATTTAATTGAAATAAGATGGAAAAAATATGTGTTTGTCTTGGATTGTAAAAATCACTCTAATATCAGTAATTTTAAAAGCATTATACCTGATTTTCTTCCTATAGTACTGGAATGAAATGAGTTTTTTCCTCCTTCTGAATATTGCAAACTGTGGAAATAGTACAGTGTATTTAAATATTAAGCATTTTTTTATCGATTGCATGAGCTTGTAGGCTACTCTTCGTGAATTTCTGTGACAGTGACCTTAAAAAGTGACCCTGCAAGCTGTGAAATGTGCTCATAAAGTCATCTCTGTGATGGGATTTCATTTGCTTTCATCATTTGCGATTAAAAAAATCAGGTATAGCGCCTTTAACTTATCAATATATAACTTTTGGTTGTGTAGTGCAGTCCAGTCAAACACAAATAAATAAATGAACGTGCTAAAATATACTTTCAAACTAAAACTTGCCAAACCATTTGCATTTGTTTACTTGGAATTTTTCCAAAATATTCCGGTAATTCTTCCTATCTCTGTCTGCAGATACGAGGTGCACATGTTCAAATCTATTATTGATTGGACAGATAGTAAAGGTTGATTTCACAATCACAAAAACACACAAAATAAACATTAGTTTGCAGAATGAGCTCCATAGTTTTGATTACAAAATCGTGTACCTGTGTATTAATCATAAAGGACTCTCTTTGACCAAAATACTCACTAGCAAAATCCCTCATACAGTACACGCAATTACTTATTAATCAACTACCCCTTGCTTCAAAAAGTGTGTTTAAAAGTTGAAAAATGAAATAAGCATGTTTTATCCCAATTTGAGAAGGTAAGTAAAATCATTTGGAACATAAAATAAGAAAATAATACATATAAAAATTAGATAATGAATCTCATTTTAATAGAAATATTTTTTTTTCTTATTTAAAAAAAAAAAACAATCCATAGCCATAGATTGGGAATAGCCACTGTTGCCATGGAAATCCGCCATGTTAGCAGCTACTAGCAAACGTTATTCATAGACTAACATAAGATAAGACAAAAGAAGATAGTTCTTTATTGATCAAACAATGGAGAAATGTACTTATTACAACAGCTCTTAGGACAGGATCACACAGGGGGGGGGGGGGGTGCAAAAAGTCAGGAAATGTGCCATCAGGAAGAGTATTAGTAGAGTAGTAAGAGTAGTAATAATACTGGAATAGGATACAAAGCTAAAATAATAATAATAATAAAAAAGGCTATAGTATAGAAACGGTATGAACTGTATAAAGACATCTCTTATGTACATTGGGAAAAAAACATAAATAAAAAATAAGATACGATAACTAATAAGTGACATTGCAGGTTTCGTAAACACTGAGGTTATTAGCTAGAACATTCAATCAATCAATCAATCAATCAATCAATCAGTTTGTAACGCCCAATATCACAACAGGAGTCATCTCAGAGGTCGGTACAAACACAAAACAAGTCAATATCAAACATCAAACAATGAAATGTCAGCCTGGGGTTTCCCACATCCTTAGACCCTCTCCCCCGCGGCAAGGAAAAACTCAGGAAAACCACGTGGGATCCACTCCCATGGACGGATGGGCCAGATGGTTCCCAGGCCGAAGAGTCCTGTAGCTGTGTCCAGCCAACGTTGGCTAGAAACATTATAAAAAGTGTAGAAAGCAGCTGTGGAACAGCTGAGTCACTGCTGGTAAATACATCTAACTCACTGTGGTGTCAGAATGCTTTTATGAACGATTCCTCCCGTATTTTACCTTTTAAAACCCCCATTGGTTTATTATGAAAAAAAAACTTTATGCTAATCCCATAATGCTTTGCGATATGATATCACATTTCCAAACTCTATATGCTGTATATATTTTTTGACTAGACAATTGAGAATTATTCTCCTAAGTACATTTCTTCATTGTGAGATCAATAAAGTATTACCTTATGTCTTACAATCAATATATTTTAATTGGATTTATTTGCCAGTTCTTAGCTTTCAAAATGTAATGATTTTTGTAACTTTTTAAAACGAACAAGAGCATGTTGTTTATTTGTCAAAACTTTTGTTTCCACCTGCAGTCCCTCTTCCTTAAACACTCATTGTGCTTCCTTTCCCTAATGACGATCCTGACTAAAGCAGCCCCACTCTCTTAGCTATCTTCATCCCACTATTGATCAATCTACTTTATGCATTAACCTTGTTCTCTGTACATGCACCGGTGTTTCTCTTCTCATTTGCGCCGGGTGGCTAAAGCCTTGACATGAATTCCTGTGCATGGCGTTGCTAAGTAGCTTTGCATCAGGAACCCTCTCCCACTGATGCACCAGTCGACACGCATTAATCTGTGTCCACCCCGCACTGCCAGGGAACATGTCCTGGGATTTACGCATGCTCTCCCCCTCGACACAAGCCCGTATCCAGCCGTGCTCATCCGACAAGCAAGATGAGAAGGGGAACGTGTTTCGATGAAGGAAAACATCAACGTGGAAGACTGAGAGCTTTTCATTTTGGCTTCACATTCAAAGTTAATAATAATACTATTTCAATCGTCTGAATTTTCAGTTGTGACACAGCAAGCTGTCTCCACTTCTCAACAAAAATTACTTCAAGCTGCAGGTGATATGGACAAAAAAGAATAAGTTAGCTATACTCGTGCAAGATTTGTTACATTTTATATGTTCATGTCCATGTCAAAATAAGGGATTTTATTTGTAAGAATGTCTAAAATTGCCTATATATTTTGGTGACAAAATCAAAATGATGGATTGAGCCATGTTTAAAGTTATGGTTTTACATTTCTGATATATTGGGAGGGGATTTTGAATCTCCACCTTGCCTATGTATCAATGCGATGAGAGAGTGAGTTGGTGGTCAGAGGGGCCACCAACCCAGGCAGCTGTGGCTACAATAGTAGCTTAGCACTGCCAGATTTATTGTCATTGTCACGAACAAAAGTATGTTTGGAGCATCAACATTGTATAGTTTGATGTACAAGTGCAACAGGTGCCACATG
>OMNZ01116417.1:0-18676 GCA_900303255.1 Lesueurigobius sanzi
GCATTTTCAACATTTCTACAATAACTACAGCCTTTATTTTACATCTCCACAGCCATAGTCATTGATGTTTTGCATATAGGGATAGAGTGAGGTGAGAATTTAAACTTTCGCTTCATTTTTCTATCATGATTACTTCATTGATATGACTCGACTACAGTATTCAGATGATACTAGTTCAATTTGTTATGAAAATAAGAGTCCAAGCACTTGACGGTGCAACATGAGGTGTTTCAGAAGCAACAAAACAAAAAAATACCAGGCAAAAATAATAATAAAAATGCCCAAAGACCTGGAAGGGTTAAGGCAGGAACTCTCTAAGAGGCTCAGTTTAGCTCTGGGCAGGTCCAGCTTTAAAATTCAATAACTTGAGCACATCAATGAACAAGAGGCAAGCATCCCAGACAGACACCATCACACAGTCATTTTCCACATGCCCGAAAGCTCTTGAAAAGAGTAGCCAGCGTGGCGCACGAGTGTGGGGAGACGAGACACACGCGCAGCTGAAAAAGCAATGCTAATAATAATGGGAGAAATGAGAGAGGAGGAGAAAAGCAAAGCAGCGGTGTGGTTTCTCGGAGGATCATAGCATGCGCTCTGGCCCGGCACACGCTGAAACGGAGAGGAGCGCAGCCGCAGTGACGCCATTGTGGTTCCTCAGCACTTCCTGTCTACCGCCGCACTGTTGTGTTTGTGTGTGTGTGTGCAGTTTCCATGGCAACCACCCTCATGTAAATACCGGACCGCATGGCTGTTGCCTTTGGGTAAAAAGATTACAAAGTTGGACTGGCTTTGGAGATATCAAGTGATTCCTATGCTTGGACTAGCTGCCCTCAGCTATGTTACTGTATATGCATGTGCTGAGTATCAACGCACAGTGGTCTTTGTTATGAGGGAGATGGTGGCTCAGAATACTCCTACTCCTGAGTAGCTGATTTTGGCAGAGGATGGGGTGTCAGTGAAGTCTCCAGTGGTGCTAATTAAAACTGCAGCTAAAGATGAAAAGGGGTAAAGGTCGATTATATTATTAAACTGCTGCGACCAAATTTGAGATTAGCACATATACAGTATTGTAAGAGTATAAATTTCAAGTAATAATAGCTGATTCGTTTAAATGGTAGTTTAATTAATGTCGATTAACTACATAAAATGGTCAAATCATTTTTAGCCTACACTTTTAGTCTACTGCTCTGACAGACAATTTCTTGTTGCATAATTAGGTCCGACTTGCCATGGAAACCAAATGTTAGTTGTTTTTTTCCTCATAAACCTCATGGCCCAGATTCAGTTACTGCTCTGAGTCACTAAAGGACGCCGTCTTCCAGTGTGACACTTAAGCCACATATTTTAGATCAATAAATTATTATTTTTTACATTCAACTAATATGGTTCTAATTATATTTTTTCTCTTGGTTCTTCAGCGCGTGCAGATCAAAGTGTAGCAGTTGATTGCCCATTTGCTAAAAAGTTGCCAAAAGCCTCAGCCACATTCATGAGGTGTAGTTGACCACAACCTCAAAAGGTCAGCCCTGTGTTACCATGCGTTCTGTTTTAAACTGCCTCTTATACATTCCTCATACACAATAGGGCCATTTACCACCTATAGGCTGCATGTCAGTTTGCTTTACATGCACAGTTGATAATATTTTACAGAACCATAAACATCTCTGGCTTCAAGGCGAGAGGGACAGAGCGCTAGTACTGGCAGCACCAGTTTCCAAGCACCACAATTTTTCCTGCCAATGGGAATTATTGTGGAACAGTACCCTGCGAATATTCCAAAAAGGGAGGCCTGGAAAAGTCGTCTCATGTGTTCATTTGGGTCATATTGTGGACGTAGACAGTAGAAAGTGGCTATAGTTTTCAGGTATTTCCACCCTCCCACCAACAGTAGCCTTGTGCCTATAACTGTAATAAAACAAAAATTGAAAGATAAGACTGAAAAACTAGCAAAAATTCATTAAACAAAGTAATAAAAAAAATAAGTTCCGGACAAAACAACAAGAGTTATCTAAATGAAAGTGCACACCGATATACCGAGAATCTTCAGATAGCTCCGACAAGGCTTCAGTTGTGATCCTGTCAGTCATCACAGCAGTAGTGTTGCGTGTGGCCATAATAATTTGCTTCTTTGTGAGGGGAGTCTGCACGGCACGCATCACCAGGGAATGGAAATGAAAACCCTTTGTTGTCAGTTTATGTTAACCACCGTTTTTCACTCTGACAACCCATTGATTAAAAGTGAAATTGACAAATTGCCATTCCTGGCAATCAAAACTGAACATATTCATCTCGAGAGTCTGCTAACAATTACAAAGTTTGGGGTAATCATCTTGTACTTTATAATCATGGTCCCCCATCTAACTGTCATGCAAACTTGTAAATCTCCTGTGAAGACAAAAACAAACATTATCCCATGCAAGCATAAACAGTGTGCTGTGTGTCTTCCTGGCAGGAGATATTACAGCCGGACACAGTGTTGCTTGGAGACGGTCCGTGTGTGTACGTGTGGAATGTGTGACGTTCTCGCACTGAGGGGCGTGGCCGGCTGTGCTCGTCACCGCTCCAGCCAACACACCCAGAGGCTTTGGAAAAGAAAGGGGAAGTCATAAAGTCTCTAATAGCCCTTCTCTCAGAAGCTCAGGTTACCATCCCACTGCAGGGTGTGGGGGTGTTTGCGGAGGGGGGGCACCGAGACGGACAGGTGCAAATAAAAAGCAAACTTGGCCTCAAACAGTCACACTTGGACAAGGATACAGTCTGGCAAACACAGCATTGCTATGAAGTTAGAGGAATGTTGCACACCAACTACAGCCGCTGGACGCAAGAGACATTTCTAGCTAATATTTGTTAACGTTTTGATCTAATGTGCATCAGTTATTTTCAGTGGATCAGATCTAAGAGAGACACCCATTGAAATGAACTCTGACATCGTCTTGTAGCCAGGGCAATGTAAACGTGCCTCTCATGTGTGTGTTTTAACAAACCATATCGGTGCCATTGTCCACTTGGATTGCACATTACCTCCTCTTCCTGCCTGTCTGCCATTGACTCGTTTATTAGCAGCTGTGTGGCCAATTATCCCCCTGCCCCCTTTCCTGTGTTCTAGAGGTCAGGACTATGCAGCACCAGCACCGGGCATCAGAGAGAGGGAGAGACAGAGAGAGAGGGAGAGGGAGAGAGGGAGGGCGAGAAAAAGAGAGAAAAGAACAAGAGAAGGGACGAGGGAGGGCTCTTCTTCAGGCTGGCGTCATAAAGGAATTCCCTGCGCTGTTCTGGCCCAGCCCACTCACTTTACTCTCAGCCCCGTCTGCCTGCGAGACACCGACGTGTTCACACACACCTCTGTCTGCAGCGCCGCACGCAAAACTCACCTCTGACAAGACACACAAAAGAGCGGGAGACAGGGGTAAACAATGGGAGACTGACGGAGCAAAGTGAAGTCCAGCTGTGGGAATATGAGGAAGAGCGCATGAGAGGAGTTACAAAGATAAGTTCAGGTAAGTGTCCCTCGCCTTATACAACTTCTGCTAATCTCTTATGGCTTTATTACCCCCGGTTATTCTGGCAGCTTCAACTTTTTTTCTATACTGTTCTTTTACAGAGAGAGTTCACGCCTAGTTCGAACCAGCAACCTGTTGATTGAGAGGCTTGCTCACTACAGCAGGGCCATGTCTGCGTCTGCTCAACTAAATGTACAGTAACTTTTGCTGGGATTACGTCTGAGGTTTTGCCTCTATGGAGCGGCTCTGTTACAAAGGTCAGACGCAAATAGTTCAGTTGAATGGGGAAGGCTTAATTTCTGTCTGCCTGTCTGTCTGTCCAGTTGACGTAGGGGATTACAGATCACTATGGATTTCTGGTGCGGTTATGGGTTTTATTATGCGCTCCTCAGCAGCGTCTTCGTAGCAGCGACGACAAAGGTCATAAAAGTGGCTGAGAAGTAGGTTGAGGGACGTAATGGTAGTGGTTGACGCGAGGCCGGAGCCACTCATACATTCCTCTCATTGTTCAGGGGCCCTGTAAGTCTGCAAGCTCCCAAACCTCCATGAAAGGAAGGGAATCCAGCAGCTACTGTACTCTAGCTTAGCCACTCCAATACAAGGATGGCCCTGTAGCTCTTCCTACTTTCCCTTCTGGGTTTAGTTGAGTATTTCAGCAAGGCCAGTTTCAGCTGTATTAGAAATTATTGAGGTAATTTCCTGTACACGTATGAGAAAAGAAGGAGAAGTTCTTATTTCTGTAATTACATCATAACTAGTGGTGTAAGTGGTTGTGGCAGATACAATGGGGAGTAGAGAAGTTGATCTGCAAAACTTTAGTAGGCTGGCTGGCTGGCTGGCTGGGTGTGCCTCCTTTGAAGCGGGCCCAGGCCTTGGAAACCCTGGCATAGTGGAATATAAGTGTGTGGTTTGTGTACATCATGTGTGCATGTGGTGCAGTGGCAGCAGCACAGCGGTGCATAAGAACAGGGTGGCTAGTGGTGCTGGTGGTGAGGGTGTTTGGCAACGAGTCAGGATAGGGTTTCACTCAACCGGGCTGGAGGGATCGACTAAAAGCTCTTCCCTTTTCACAGCCTGAACCCAATTTTAAGCTTAAAATTTCAAACCGGCAATACTTTCTTCCCCTCTCAGCGCTGAACATGATACACGAATACGGTAACAGCTTTCTATTTACATCCTGAGAAAACGCAACAACGGAGAAGCACCGAATCTGTGTGTGAATGTCATTGAATGTCACAGCCAGAGTGATAATTACACTCTCGCACGCAACATGAAACAAACAGACTTTCTGGTCGCTCCTGGCCAGACTCTCGGTGTCTGGGGTGAGTGGCCACAGATAGGGCGTGGTGTTGTGTGTAAGGTGAACAAGGTCAACGACCCGTGGTTTAATCAGCAGCAGGGAATGACGTGTACACAAATTATAAAATGGTGTAAAAGTAGCTGCGCATAAAAAGAAATCCTCTCCATGTCTGGTTTTAGCTTGGAATCTAGATAAACTTGCCTGTGTGTGGAGTAACTTTTTACAGGTTTTTCAACTTTATCAGCATTATGATACGAGGGCAATCATGAAAAGCGAGGGAAATTTAGAGATTGTTGTAACACGCGCACACCTATGTTTACACACCACCTCCAGCCGTTGCAGCTTGATATATTGCTTCTCATGCGGTTAAAAAACAAATTGCCCCTCTGTAAAAGCCTTTGTAGTGAGGGATCTGAGTTGCTTAAGTTGCCCACCAGAGTATAGACCTGTGAGTGATTGGGTTATCTTGCAGGCTGTTTGAAACTCAGCGGTGTGAATGACGTCAGATGGTATATGAATTTGCACTATTGGTTTAGTGAAGAGTAGGACTATGGCAAAACAAAGTTGATCTCTTCGAATTAGTCTCCTTTCATAAAGGAGCAGGCAAAGTAAAATTCCAGAAATGTGTTTTCCATTGGTAAAGGTTCTCCAACGACAATTTCTTCATATTTGAATGTTCAAATCTATATCAAAATTTTAGTTTAGTCGCAAATTCGTTTCATTGGTCAGGATACAGAAAGATTTTTATAAAAGCAAGGAGTGTAGATGTTTCAGAATACGTGAGACTAATTCACTTTTTAAAATGGCACAGGAATAAAAGAAGTGTGTAAATTCTTCCTGAACCCATTGTATTTGATTATTGTGAATGGCTGGTACACAGAAGCACACACTGGCCTCTATGGATGCGTGCTGTTCACATTGTGAGCGAGCCTAGGCGAGGAGTGAGGGATGAGACGTGTTGAAAAAACAAGAGGTCGAGATCCAGCTGTCTCAACAGAGGCTTTTCCACTTAACCGTGTGCCCTTGTGTAAACGGCAAAGTCAACTCTGGACAGGCTCAAAAACACAGGCTTAAGTTAAAAAAAAGGACTAAACTTACGGCCACGTCTACACTCATCCCCATGTGCTTTCCTAAAAGTCGCCCCAAGACAGAAATGCCAATGGTGTGAACAGTACAGCCATTTAAAACCAACAAAATTACCCCTGAACTAAAGAGGAACTTATGAATACAGTATGGAAACAAGTTGTATCCATGTGTACAAGTAAATCCCAACATGCAGTTCTGTCCTTTAGGAGTATGTGTGACCTTTGCAAAATACAACTTTGGACTTCAAGTTCAAATGCGCCGGCCAAATCCCAAAAGTTTAAGCCATGTCGAGATCCCCGAGATTTGGCCATGAGGTGTTTGGCAGGCTGCGTCAAAAGCAGAATACGGTCATAACAGGGGGGGAAAGGGAAGGAATGAGCTCATAGGCATTAATGACTGCGGGTTCGACCGAGGGGAAAGCGGAGCAAAGGAGGGAGCGAGGAGCGGTGGAAAAGATGAAAAGGCTGAGAAAATAACACACGAGATCCAGCCCACGCCAGATAAAAGGGTGGTTTAGGCCCAAAGAGGAGAGCTTGAGTTGTGACAGGAATTAGAGTGGCGTCTTTGTGCGGGCAAGCCTTGAATGACCCTCTGGTGGAAGGCAGCACAACGGACACTCGGTTGTGTCAGCTTGTGCGTCACATGACCGTCTGACAGGGGAAGATGCTCCAGAAAAAGGCCTCGCAAAAATCAGTTCACTACTACTGTGTGTTCACGAAGTTGGAAATTGGACTCTCTCGTTGCAAGATGGCGGTGTATACCACGCTTTTTTGTGAATTAAATCAACTATCCATCAAAGAAACAGTCTTCCTCTTATGGCAAAATCACCCTGAAACAAAAGTATGTCGATAATTTACATATAAAGTGCTTTTTATTGTAAAATTGTACTGGGATCACCATTACGGCAGAAAGCCAATTCTTTCAATCTAGCAAACTGCTGAACACTGGAAGCATAAACTATGTTGTCTATTAAATGTTGTACAAGAACAGCTTAAGTGCTGTAGAAGCACATTGTACCATTTAGTGTTATTGGATGATTGAATTACATTGAGAAACAAGCAAAAAATGTATAATTTAAAACAAGTGAAGCGATAATGTTTTCTAGAAATAGGAAAAGAAGACCTCAGCGCTGAATATTTGATTGTAGACTTTCTGTTTTCATTTCAGTATTTCATTGACCTCCTTTTGTTGGAACATTCAGACAGTGACCTCAATGACAGGAGACCACCAGGCCAATCTTAAACACACTCTGGACTTCCCCAAAAGTGTCCTACTGACTCACACCGATGACTAAATGCTTACTGAATGCTTAAAACACAAACTGGAATGAAGTGGCGACATGGCATTTTGTTTGACTGTGAACATTGCCATTAAAATCAGTTTTGTTTTTTTTTTTGAGCAGAGGAAACACAGCCCAGTGCACTCCACACAGGGGGGGCACACATTGAGGGGCAGAGGCAGGAGAGTGTCTTTGAAGGGAGTGCCACTTGACTGGTCATTTCCTTCTAACCTAATTCTCCATTCTGTCATTGAAAAGCTATTTTTATAAGAGGCCACAGGAAGTCTGGGAGTGGACAAGGGCACACACATACAGTACAGTATACGCTCACGCACAATGATGAGAACGCTTTGGCCTATGACAAAAGCACAGCTAAAATGCCGAACAATTTATATTCTAGTGTGTGTATAATTCTGCTGGCCAGGGGAATTCCTGGCGGAGTGATTTTTGACACTCGACAATTAAATCACATTGCCAGGGATTTCCAATGGCTGGCACGAAAGGTCCAGCCTCTCCCCCGAAAACACCCATTAGCAAAGGCGTATTTTCTGAAAGTCAAACAGAATATTAATCCCCGTTGGCATCTACCTGCTCCGGAGCTGGCTGTGCGGCCGCAGGACTTAGCTCACATGTGAACAGTTGAGTGTGGGCCATGTTCACAGTGGTTAAGTTCTGCCGCCACAGGGCTGCAGTCTACAGGGGGGCAGTAAAGGTCACGGGGCGGACGCAATGCATAAAAGAAAAGGTGCATGGGCCAATATTGGAGAAAAATGGGGGGAAAACCTTGAAAAAATAGTGTATGTAAGGGCATATTTCTCTGAACAATATCGTTTTGTATTGGAAGACATTTTTTTACTTCCTGTAAGCATCCTAAATTGTGTATAGCATCTATTTTAACTTGTTTTGGGGCTTTATATTGGCTTGGAGCACCGATAATAACAATACAGATAGGTTTTTGAGTACAGAACAGGCAAGGTAAAGTACATCATTTAAAAAGAGGGCCATGCCTGAACAACAGAGCCTACACAGACATAAGACGTGCGTGATTGTACAACATCCAAACTTGCCATTCCCGGGTTAAAACCACAAAATTAATCAATATTGCGAACTGACAGGATGTTGTCATATTCCCATAGAGTTCTCGCCGCTCGTAGCACAAACGTAACAGCGTGAGGTGGTGAGCTGCCTGCGGGGAGGTTCAAAGATGCCTCCCATTGGTCAGCAGGGCGCCGCGCTGGTGCAGCAGGTATTGCCGTTGGATGGCCGTTTCTCGTGAGAGCCAGTAATGGGCCGAATTAGCTGAAAGCGTGTGACCAGTGTCTGCTAAATGTCAGCGCGCTCATTACGGCGCGGAAAGGCTACGGGCGAGCGATATGTCGTCATTTGTATCCGCAGCTGCCCCGGTCTCAATGGCAACATGCAGTGAGTTAGAGTAGTGCACCAATTACATCTTATTTCAATATGCAGCAGTCGAAGATACTAAAATCATATCTTTTTAAGTGCTAAAGAATGTATACAGTTTACTACATGTGCAACGATTCCTTTTGCTCTCATTTATAGTTGTGCAGTTTGTGAACACTCATTAAAGTTGGTCAATTCTGTCACAAAAAGTAGAGCCTCTATATTAGCCTGTGTGTAGTTTTTTTTTAAGACTACAAGCACTAAAATCCTAATTTGAATAGTCCGAGTATCAGACTTCAACATAATAACATAAAAAGTGTAAATACTTCCAGAAGCCGCTGTGTGTGTGGTGTGTGGTGGTGTGTGTGTTGGTGTGTGCCCCTGCCTGGGTCGGTCTCCCGTGCCTGCTGTGCTGATAATCAGTGTGTGACGTTGGCTGGCTCAGTTCAGCAGGAACAGGGGACTGGTCTCATTTCTATTTAAGACTGCTGTGATAACTGGGTAGTGGCCCCTGACATGTGCAATGGCCGCGTTGTTGACGCGCACAGAAGCCGATCGTTGAGATGTTGCATTGATGTTTTCTGTGGTGATTTTTCCCTTTTCATATTTTGTCTGACAGTGTATTTCTTTTGTCTTTTTACTGTAGTTTGTCAATTTTAAAAATGTTGTTATTACATACAATTACATGTATGTGAAGTATTGGTAAGAGTTTAAAAGAGTTATAAAGGGAGCTCTATTTCTAAATATTGTGAAAGAAAGTGTTAGAGTAAGGGCAATACATGTGAACTGTCTTTTTGTTCTGCCTGTTTTACATATTTTGGGTAAAGAAAAAGAGGTATGAAATACTGTATATATGTTTATATATGTGCAGAAATGTGAACTGGAAATAAAGATCTATGATGATAATTTCAATAAAGAAGCTAAAGTACTTTCCTGCCTGTATCTCTTTGTGTTTTAGTTACTACCTCAATCATTACGCACAAATGTAAAAACTAGAATTCACTGTATTGTCTCTTCCTTGCATATGCAAGTGGGTTTGTGTTACCTGAGGTAAGAACAGGAAATCAAAAGAGAGAGAGAGGACACAAAGTGTAGCTTTGTTTCACTTTGATCAGTGGAACACATTCATTTCTATGAGTGAAGATTAAGAATGATGGATATTGGCTACTTATTTTTCATTATTCTGCATTAAATTATTACTCGGGCTGTCAAAGTTAACACTATAACTCACGATTAAAGGCACTATACCTGATTTTTAGCTAGAAGAAGAATTAAATGTTTTTTACCCTCCTTTAGTATATTACAACTGGACATATAAATATTAAGCATTTTTGTCAATTTCATGAGTTTGCAGGCTACTTTTCTGGCATTTCTGTGACAGTGACCCACAAAAGTGACCCCACTAGTTGTGAAATGTGCTTATAAACTTATCTCTGTGAAGAAATGAGATTTCAGCAATATATTAGCTCTTACTGTAAGTTAGGAATGTGTTTGAACCACAACTATCAATTTAATTTATCTTATCTTAATCACTCCCTCTTTCATTGTTTGTAATAAAAAAAAATCAGGTATAGTGCCTTTAATCAAAAAATAAACTCCAAAGAAAGTGGTGTTTGGTAAAGTACATTTACTGGAGGCGTTTGTATAAATGAGTGTTTCTCTGATATGTCGTTGGGACCTCACCATCGGACGACAAGCTACAACCCAAAAATACATTTAATTTGTTCTTTATGTTGTAACATACTAGAACCTTCCACAAACTGTTGTTGGATAAGCATTGCATCAACCTAATAAGCTGAAATCGTAATAAAAAGTTATTAGCTTAGATCAAATTCACGTGTTTTAGCCAGGGAAATGTAAATAACGAATAAACAATAACAATAATTTCAAATTTCAAGTGTGATTAATCCGATCAATTGACAGCACTAATTATTACATAACTCTAATTTAATCCATAGAAAAGTCCCACAGTTTAGTTCCATCAATAAAGATTAAAAAGCATGTATGAACAGAAATAAACTGAGCTCACTTCCATGTGGCCGATCATCTCTATAGTGACCAATTATCAATGCAGAAACCATAATCACGCTCCAAGAAGACAATGACTACGATAAGGGCTGCCATCCGGATGTTTGTCCTTACCACGTGGTAGCTATGGCAACAGCGAGGCCAACCGTCATCAGGCTCGGCGGGTTGCGTCACGAGTAAGTCCAGCACACTTCCGGTTTCTGGAACGCAGCGGGGGAAGCCGAGGAAATAAGGTACTAGGCAAGAGGCAGAAGGCAAGTCCTTTCAACCACAACTCCTTCACTCTCTTCACACAGACTGCTCCCAAATCTATCGCCCTCTGTCTGTCCATCTTTCTGTCCCACTTCCTGTTTTTTTTGTTTTGTTTTTTTTCTACTACACCCACACAGTTGGACTCTCTCACCTGGCTGCCACTGCCTCGTCAGGTATTTGGCCAATAGAGCAAAAAGCCGCGAGTTCCTATAGCAACCAAACAGGCAAACAGTAGCGGTGATAAGAGCAATGCACCAGGACAGTAGTACTTATGATAGTTCCTGTATCTCTCACACAAGAGAACACACAAGAGAACACACAACAGAACACACAACAGAACACACAACAGAACACTATTGTGAAGAAATATCTCAAAAATTGCAAACTTTAGATATAAGATATATTTTATAGGGAAATTTGAAAAGGTAGAGAGGTATGGGAGCAGGATTCATACAGATAACAGCAAGTCAAATTGAATGCTTGTTAATTCCCAAATACTACATTTTTAATGCCGCAAACTCCACAAATCAGTGTGTATTTAATATTAATTTCCATATTCAACAGAACATTTGACACAATGGACCAGAAATACTGTATGATTTCTACGAAAACTCCAGTCTAGACCCTAATTTGAGTATGTTTGATGAACTTCTGGTGTAATATTAGTTGGAAAATGTCATTATTTTCCAAGAACTTTTGATTTAATGCTTGTTTGATTTATATTTAATGCTTTTTAATGACATTTAAGGCCTTATTTTTGGCACAATTAATTTAATGACTTTTAGTAGTGCCCCGCAGAAACCCTGGGGAGGATCACAGTGCAGGGGTTGGGTAAACAGTCAGGACTACACCACTGGGGGATTGAGACTATAGAGTTCGGAAATGTGTCATATTGCAAAGCATTATGGGATTAGCTGTGCGTTTTTCCATAATAAACTAATGGAGGTTTTAAAAGGTAAAATACTGGAGTTATTGTTCGTATAAAATCATTCTGACACTACAGTGAGTTAGATCTATTTACCAGCAGTGACTCCACTCTTTTCTCCACTTTTTATTATGTTTCTTGCCAATGTTAGTCTATGGATAATGTTTGCTAGTAGCTGCAAACATAGCGGATTTCCATGGCAACAGTGGGTTTTCCCGAACTCTATTGTGCATGTTTTGGGTTGATTGGACAGGAGTATCCCCCATAGGACACCCAGCCAGACAAGGGGAGAACACAGAGAACATGCCTGGGACCTCCCTGTGAATCAAGTGTGCCAACCACTCATCCGCCGTGCGCCATTTTCGTTCTGGATATGAGTAATGCAGACACCATGTAATTGGCAATAAAACGCACATACAAAAAAGGTATTAGGCTGTCTAAAAGATATGCTAGCCACTAAAGTCATGTTCAGACAAGATAATATCACAAACTTTGCCTCCAACACAAGCCAAAATAAATGTTATGTGTTATGCAAATGTGGAACCTTGAAATTATTGCTTGTATCCAATTTCGCCGCAAGTCCACTCCACCCTGCAGCTGTGGACCAGGTTAGCGCTCCCGGTCTGTCTGGCTGGCTCTTGGTTCTCACAGTAAAAAAAAAGAAAACTGCCCATCTCGCCGAAGGAAAAGGATAATTGCCATTATGACTGCAGTGGCTCGGCACATCACACAAAGTACTGATTGTTCCAAAATAGTGAAAGGGGGGGGGGCACAGTCGGCCCCGTGCGTGACTATAGCTCATCCTCACCTCAAGCTCACTCTTTGGAACGTCTCCCTTTACAGAAATGAGAACTGAACAAACAAACTTTCTATAGAATTAACATCAATCTGTCAAACTGTGGGCAAACATTAAAGGCTTTTTATGCCTGTCCCAGCACACCAACGCCCAGCTGGTGCGCGGCGGAGTTACAAAGACATTTGACCTAATCAAAGTTACATTTTTCAATTTCAACGCAAAAGATTATCTCCACTATTAGAGTGTGTACAGACGCACGGATCATTTTGACGACAAATACCACAGTTTTACATCGATGAGAGTCAGTCAGTGAAGGGTTTTCCCAGAGAAGAATGAAACTTGTTAGTAAAGTTAGCTGTAATTCTCTCTTAAAGTCTAAGATTGTGAATGTTTTGTGTAATTTTGACAGGGGCAGACAAATAGAGAGATGAAAAAGGTTTTAATAATTTGTTGTTACTTATAGTTGTACATTATGTTGAAAGCATAAAGGGGAGGAGAAGAGAATCACCTTTGATGAGTGCATTTTGTCACATGTATTTGTGACAAAATATTACAGTTAGAAATCCATAAAGATAATTCATACATCTTTCTCTAACGTTTAGGTCAAAGTTTAAAAACAAACAAACAAAAAACACAATTTTACTTCAACCCAGGAGAAGTTTTTAGGATAGTACCACTTGTATGCATTCACAAGAGAAACAAAATCCTTGCAAACGTACTATTATGACTGGATTATGATTGTGATGCTCTTTGGTACATGATGCAGCATGCTGAGGAGTAAGAAATCTGTATCGGTTGTTTTCAAATTCTTGAATGACGTCACACTCTAAGATGGGGGGCATGAGCCAATACCCCTGTATCAATTACATGGCATTCTCATAAGAATAGCCAAGAAAAAAATCACAATTTTAACCAATAATGTATTTGCATGACATGAAACTAGACTGGTCAAGAGAATGGAATATGAAAACAAGCAATAAACGAGCAAAGTAATAATATTATAGTTCAAGTAACAGAAAAATAAATACTTTTGCTGTCATAAACTGTGTACAGTGTGTTTCTGACCAAGTAATGGTATCATTCTGCCTTCTTGCCAGCGGTCAGTCTGTCAGCATGTAGCGCGAAGGTCTGGGCCACAAGCAAAGGGAACACCAATGAGGCGTCTGCGTACACCTGGACAAAATACATAATGTACTATTTCAGACAACTACAGCAGTCATAAGTGTGTAACCAATAGCACTACATTTCTCTGAAGGCAGGATACTTTTCAAATACTACTAAAACACTGCCACCTTCAGGCCAAAGATGTGAACAGCTAAAATACTGGGCTGCTGTTACAGCAGGGGATCTCAAACTTTCTGAGACCGAAAACTTACTTGTTACAGCTTTAAAAATGTAACATGTTTGTATTACATATTACAGTTGCACAAATGTAACTGAGTTACACTTCTCTAAGTTACATTTGAGTTACTTTTGGCAAAATATTAACTGAAAATAGTGATAATAATGCCACAGAGCAAAAGTTTAGTTAAACAACAACTTTTCCTCAGCCGTCCACATTCTTTTGTGTTTTGTTTTGATGAGGTTTGCTTCACGAGCCTCTTTCTACACCAGTATCCAACTTGATTTGGTGCTGCATCTTATTTGGGGGGAGTTGCACTTGTAACTTGAAGTAACTTGAGTTACTTCAATTGTAATGACTAATATATTACTGTATTTTGTTATATGATATTCCTCGGTTACTGAAAAAGTAATATATTTCTGTAACTAGTTACTTTACCCCCAACACTGCATAGAATTACAACATTTGCTATTAAAATTTAATTTTCTTTTCAGGGACCATCTACACATGTCTCAGGGACCCCAGCAAATGTTGTTACCTTCACAGGTTTTGCATCTGTTCTGATCTTGCCCCAAGACACAGCTTCGTCAGGTTTGGCACCAGAGTCCGAACCATCAAACTCCTGTCCCGTGTTCACAAACACAGAGAAGTCTGCCCCGTTTCTCTACACAGGGGACAAAAAACAGAAACAAGAAATTATTCAAGGATAGAAAAAATATATAAATAAAATTTAAAAATAAATAGTGTAGTTACCATAAGGTTAGCATTAGCTATATGATGCTTGACCAGTCCACCGCCTAAAATTATCATTCCTGTTTTTTTAGCAAATACAGCCTGACTGTTCATTCCTCGGATATCTGTAAAAACACATTTCAACTAAAGCTTAATCCAATAACACACAACAAACAAATGCACTATACCTTCCACTATGTCCAGCACGAGACCGGGTTTTTTGAAAGAGTGAAAGTATATCATGTCCCCCAGAGAGCCATCGGTCAGAGCTGGACTGAACACTGGAATGTTATTCTGAGGAAGAAATAGTATCACTCAAAATAAAAAAAGTTAAGTTGACAGATTCAGGCACTTCTGATGCCGTGCTGTTGATACCAACTCACCTTGTAAGCCCAGTAATAAACAGAGTCAGGATTATTGATCTCCTTCCCAAGACGATGGATCATCTTTGAAGGAGTCCAATGGGTGCCCTGAAGTAATATAGTACATTTAACGATTACTGTTGTATGTGTGTATGAAGTTGTTACTCATGCACTCACCTCTGTGCTTTGTTCCAATAACATTTGATCTAGAATGGGCATGAGCCAGTCTTCAAATTTGCAATAGTTATCATTTGGGACCAACAGATTTCCTATTCTAAATTAAGCAAAGGCACACAACAAATTAGAAATAAATATATTTAATATTACACAAAGCTTACACTTAAACTTGCCTATTAATTCCTCTCTGGCGAAGGTCTTTCCCAGACAGATTGAAGTCTCCCAGATATGTGTGAGCCAAGCACTTTATTAGGTCCTCCTCGATACCTCCAGCTGTGGTTACAATAACATCAACCTAATAAAAGAAATAATGCAAATAAAATACACCATAGGGCAATAAATCAACGTGATGTTATAATTCAATGTTGACCATTTTGTGTTCAGCAAGGTATCGGATGCTCTCTCGGACTCCTGAACTAATAAGATTGGACGTGTAACCCAGGAATATAGTGCATCCTGGCTTGTTAGAACTTGGATCATCAGACTCATTTGCTTCCTTTGCGTCTGCTGGCTCCAGACGCTTCTCTATCTGTAAAATAATAAGGAACGAGACCAAAAATCAAGTTCAAACCTTGAATTCCTATGGCAATAAAGAGTTTAGAAATGGAGTAATGCAGTCTGGGATAAACTAACTGAACTTTAAATGGTAAAATCCACAGTGGAAAAACAACAGTACAGCATACAGTTACACTCTTTTCAGTTCAGGGGCGGACTTTTTGTGCAGCTTTGCAGAACATCCAGAAAATCCATTTATGTAAAATGTGGCAAAATTCATACACTGTAGCATTGATCTCACCATATTGTTAATCTCCTGGACGGCCAAGCCTAGGCTGCTTGCCTGAAATCCAGTAGTTATGTAGGACTTGAGCACAGCCTGAAGGTCCAGTCCCTGATTAAAATCATATCCTTTGATTTTCAGCATGTTTTCTGGGAGTTCACAGCTGGGTTTGAGAACAGCCTCCATGGCCACAGAGGGAGCGTGATCTGCCATCTCTTAACAACAACAAGATCTCAGTCAGACTTGTCATTGCATTTACTTATGGTGCCTTCATGTGCTGTTGAAATTATGGTAAATATCACTACGGGGACTATTTCTTGATGCCCGAGTTTCCGAGATGAAATAACCTTTTAAGACCTTTCAACAAGACAGAGAGCTGTGATCATAAGTTTCATGTCTTAAGACCTTTCTCAGTCATGTGACTTGGAATGGAACGCCGGCCTGTTGGTTGGCATTCCGCTGATTTGCTCCATCTGCTGCATGTTATCAGCTGTTATTTACAATGGCGTTACTGGTCTTGAGGCTCTCCAAGACGGTTCAGCACTTGAGTGGTCAGGTCAGACAACGATATCTGAACAAATGCTCGTTTGTCGGAGCTCAGGACCCGTCATGTGACTGCCCACCGATGGTCAGAGCATAGAGATATACAATGTTTTGATTTGAATTTCTTGTAGCAACCCATTGTTGCTGTTGCATAAGTTCCGCTGCCGATGATGTCAGCTGAGAAAGGTCTATAGACCCTTTCACTGTTTGTAAACATTCTGGGCTTAACTGGAGGCGGAAAGCTAGATCCCTATGTATTTCCATTGTAGCTGTTGTCATAGTAACGATAAACAAATGGCTCACTGTCATTGGAAATATCAGATAAAACCTTATTTTATCATATCAAGTGTCGTTCCTCTTGTTCTCGCACCTTAAGCCACAACAGGACCACATTTTTTAATTGTAGTTTTACGCTTATAATCGCTAGTTTTAGTTTAATCTTATTTCTCTTGCTCACTTCCTGCCTCCAGCTGATGTCACTGATGATGTAAGCAGCCTACGTAATTTTAGATTCATGTTTATTTTCACTTAGCGTTTTGTGAAAAAAAGAAATCCAACTTTTGGCTAACAAAGCAGATTTGTAGACTATTTTCTCACTCAAATTATTTACTCATTTGCCGTGGCTATGTGTGTTTTTCACGCTTTAACTTTGCTATAACCACAGAAGCCCTTGAACACAGCACACATGAAGGCAGCCACACTACAGTGAAAAATGACAGAATGGAAATGATCAAACATGCATTGTTCCTGTTATAGACATTCTCATATTAACAAATATACCGCTAACATAAAACATATTGGAAAACGAACGAGATCCATCCTGTCTAAAATCTCGCTAGTCTGGTCTACCCGATGCAGGGCAGGACAAAAACACTGTCAGCAAACTTGCCTGAAGCACATAATGTGTTCATAAAAACATAACCTACCTACCTTATCCTTGAACAGATGTCCACGGCAGAAAGGTGAAGGTAGTCACTGGACGCTGACAATGAAAGGCACTACCTACACGTTACCGATGTAAACAAAACTATAGTGTCCCCGGTTTACAGCAGCATGTTGCTCTGGCCCTCCCAAAGGCGGAAGTGCTTCTTCTTCTACGAGCATGAATTTTGCAGTTAATGGTGCGTTCCAGGTGTCCTCGGAGGTCGGAATTTATGTATTTCTTGTGTTTCTAACCCTTTAGTTGCCCTCTGTTGCTCGCCCGCTGTCTGTCACTCGGCCCCAACGCCGCAGTTGAGCCTCAGAAGTTATTAAATAGACTGTTTGATCTGCGATGCTAATGTTGCTAACGCACCAGGGGCTAATGACAACAAGAGCGGAGGAAACGTCACTCCGACTTCCGACCTCTGAGGACAACTGGAACGCACCATAAAGTCCAAGCGTTGCAGTGCCTCCGGCGTTGGGAGATATTGACATTAACAAAACCTTTTCTAAGTAAGTAAAGTTTATTTATAAAACGCTTTTCACAGATTAAAAAAAAAAAAAAAAGTCCTGGGCATAACATTAAAATTATTTCGTAAAAATAAATAACAAAGTGATCAAGCACCTAATGCAAAACAACAACAGTGAACATGATTGTGTTATTTTACATCATGTGGGGGGAAAACATTAAAATATTCCTATAGGCATTTTTACAAAACACAAACAAAACTAAAAATTGTTCAAATGGAATATAAATTAAAAGGGATTAAAATGTAGACTATTGAGAAACCAACTACCCCCACAAACTAGAAAACATTGTTTATCATTCTCATTTCAATTGATTGCTTTCATGTCAGACGCAATAATCTCAGATGGAGGGCAGGCGCTATTATAACTATATGGGAGAGAAATGTTTTTTAAAAGAAATCTCAGAAAAGAAAATGGAAAATATTGTTCAGTTTACGCTTTTTACATTAGACAAACTACTTTATTGAACTTCAAGAGAAACTGCGTTGTTAATTTCTCTTTCAAGGATTTTGTTTGAGTATTGAGGTATTTCACGGCCCGGAAGTAAGTCCCGTGTCGGTCATGATGGAGGCACTCCGTCATGATGGAGGCGTTGAATTAACTACGCGTTTGAGAATTATTGGACAAATTACGTTGTTTTTCTCTTTCATACTGCAGTATTTGATTGCAGTATTTGATTACACGATAGGAGACGAAAGATCACATATAATGATAAGCTACAGTTAA
>OMNZ01116448.1:5482-18580 GCA_900303255.1 Lesueurigobius sanzi
TAGATATTTACTTTTTTGTGTAGATGACCAATAATTTAGTATAGGTATCGGTAAAGGTATCGTTCAGGTATCGGTATCGTAAACCAAGTATCGTTAAAGTACTAGTATCGAAAAAACATGAAAAGGTACCCAGCCCTAATAATGGATGTATGTAAAAGCAGAATGTATGTAAAAACAGAGCTGCACCGATGAAGATAGGGCTGCACCATTAATCGAGGTTGAATGGACATTGAAATTTTAAATACAGAAAAAACCAAACCCCAAAGCATCGTTTGTTTTCGCTGCAAGACCAACTTCCAGTAGACTGCTTCCTTCTTGCGCAGGTGCCAGTGTGCTGTCTCTCCATGTCCATTTCTGTCTTTTCTCTTTCCTCCATCAATGACATTACGTTTGCACAATCCTTCTGTCTTTTAACCTGCCGCATGAGCAGCGCAATAAGATCCACTTCATCCATCTTTTTTTCATAATTAACTTGCTTTTTATGCAAACCCCGACCACTCTCCGCCCCCCGGCTTTTGACCCAGCTGTGTGTGAATGCTGGTTACACGACTTCGAGCAGCTGTGTCTGTCAGCGTGTAAGCGGGCTCCATTTGTCCACACTTAGCCGGTGGCGATGTGTGAATTAGGCTAAAGTGTGCACTGTGCACATGCCACACTGTCAGTCCGGCTACAGCAGAATGCCTGTTTTAAGACAAGTTTTAAAGCTACCTAATTGCTTACACCAAGTATTTTCAGCATTCAACAAGTGCTCTGTTGTTTGTAATATTTCTCTAAATCCTCTTGGGGACCAGGGAATAGGTGCTGTGGGCCCGGACTTGGCCCCTGTGCCTGACGTTGCCCATCACTGGAAATAATGAACTGCTATTATTCATCAGTGTTGGTGAAAAGTGCAGGTTCGGTTCACTTTAACCACACTGAATGACTAACAGGCTTTTCATACTAAATATGAACTTCAGTGCTTATTTGGATACATTTACTTTTGAAAATATGCCTCAAATGAGATGATGAAATATTCTGTGTGCATCATCTCCCCACTTCTTTTAATGTCAGTAAATTTATGCAGAGAGAAGCAAGCCGAGCTGGATATAAAAGTTGATGTGAGCTACCGTAGGGGGTAAAATGTAGAAATTCCTCCAAGTTGAAAAACATAGACTTTAAGCAAATACATTTAGAGCTTCCTTCTCAATGGGACGTCAAAACCAAAAGGAAATAAGAGTCTGTCAAGCCGTATAGGTCGGTTTAGTAAACACTTAGCCCATTTGGACAAGTGGAAGACCATTTTATGATGGGTTTTAACTAGATGGTTGGGTGGAGACATAGACCGTAAATAGAGATGGATGTAGCCCACGTGACTTTCCCCATGGCTTTCAGCGCGGGCAAATGAAGCCACTTCATGCTAGCATTTGAACCGCCGCCATGTTGTTTTTTTGGAAACAAACCCTTGTTGAGGTACAGTATGTGCGAGTTACCTTTTCTTTTAATGTTGAAAAAATTAAAACACAAAGAACAAGATGATGTAGTGTGTGGTAAGACAAGCACTCGAGGGCCATATTAACAACACCATTTCCAATAATGAGTTAAAGAGGGGCCAAAAAGTTTACATGCAAGTCAAGGGGCACTTCCGGCTTCCGGAAACAGCCCTGTATGCTAGCCCAGCTTCAACCAGAGCTAGCCAACTATATCCCCATCAATAATATACAGTCTATGGTGGAGTATCAGACTTGTGTGAAAGGAAGTGTAGATTAAACTGTTGGATTGGAACTGCTGGATCCTTAACTCAATTGTCATCTCACAATCCATCACACACAACACAAATTTTCGTATGAATTATTAGAAATAGAATAGAAAATCTTTATTGTCTGTCCCAGCAGAGACAGAAATCTGTCTTTGACTTGGCTCAAAAGCATTCATACTTTAAAAACGAAGAAAAGAGAATTAATAATTACTTACATACATGCACACACCCATACCCATATCCACATTCCCACATATGCACATATATCACGTATACACAGCATTAATATGTTCCAGTTGCTAAGTGTTCAGGATTTTTATTGCAGAGGGGATGAATGATTTTTTGTAGGTGTTTCTCTTTGTCAATGGGACCTTATAACACCTGCCTGAGGGGAGCAGTAGGAATTGTGTAAAGGGTGGCTGGGATCAGCAGTGGGATCACCGCCTGATGGTAGACGGAGGGATCTGTGGTGAACCAGTGATTTTGATGGCCTGTTTGGTAATTCGGGAAAGTTTTGCTTTATGTTTGACAGTATATGTATACTGTATGACATTATATATATATATATATAGCTATATAGTATATATAAATAAATATAACCTACAGCCTGTGAATAAGGAAACTAAACTTCTAAGAGGCCTAAAATGCATTTATTCACACAACCACTAGGTATAGTGAAAAGCTCTTTCATCTTTTTTAAAAATGAAAAAATAAAAATAAATACAATTTAAAGTCTAAAGGTGACGACATATCCCCGAGGAGCGAGTACCTGGAGTAGTTGAAGAGGCGGCTGTCCCACAAGCTGTGCTCTCCTCTGGGCGGAGAGTGGAAGAAGCAGGAGTCGGATCCGTCGAACTGGTTGAGTCCGTCCTCGGTGTTCTTGGAGGCGTGACTGTGCACCACGTCCAGCAGCACCATGATGCCCAGGGAGTGAGCCACGTCAATCAGCTCCTTCAGCTCCTCCGGGGTCCCGTACCGACTGCACACAAGCACAGGGCCACAGAGGTCAGACGCACTGCTATGTCTGTCCTTATATACAGTAGATCTCAAAGTCTGGCTGTGGAATACAAACTTAGTCAGAGCAGAGTGACATAAAAGATACTTATAACCTTGGAACAAAAGGACAATCCAACTAATACAATGATTTATCAACTCTATTAAGGTATTGTAGTAGATTTTCTCAATTATTGATAACTTGAGCAAGCTTGAGTTGAGCAAAACTTCCTCTTCCGCTCAATCAACACAATCCAGTTAGCAATATTTGACTGTTACAATGGGATATTCCTGGATGAACACACTGAACGTCACAGGACACTAGGGCTGGGCCATATCGTATCGATATATTCATTTATTTAATTTCCTTCTTATATCTCGTTTCATAAAAAGCCATAGAGTTCTCAAAAACGTATTATATGATTGCGCACACAGGGGAAAAGGGGCGGAGTTTAGCATGGCGCTGCGGCAGAGGCCATAGGGAGAAAGACGACAGACGAGGATGAGAAACTTGTAGCTATGGTTTTGACGGAGGAAAGTGGCACAAAAAGGGGCCATTGTAAAGAAGCAGAGGATTTGGTGGTTTCAAAAGATGCTAAATTGGCCGTGCGGCGGACGTGAAGTGGGCGTTTTGCTACCAAGATGCTACAGACTCGATTTCATGATTTAGAATGAATGAATTTGATTTATTGCCGAGCCCCATCTCCAAGTTATAATAGCAGTATTATTTTTATGTGTGTTAGTTTAATTATAATCAGTATTTATACAATATAGTAAACTATGATGCATTTATGAGGAAAAAAAGTTACATATACATAATACATTTACTATTACATACAATTTAGAGAATGTAGTGTGCGAGTTTGTGGTTGGAGGGGCCGATGTCGCAGATCGGCAGCCTTGCTTCTACCCCGGGGCAGCTGTGGCTACAATAGAAGCTCACCACCACAGCATGGAATGAATAAACAATGCACGCAATTGTAAGGCGACTTTGAGCATCTGGAAAAGGGCTATACAGTATAAGACTAATCCATTGTAAAACTTTTAATCGTCATCATGGAAAATCCTTATAGTGATTTTCTTTAACCTTTTGCCAAACCCCAATAAAGGAGCTTCCTCACAGCTGGTTTTGGTGACTGCCACGCCCACCAAAACCAGCCACGAGGAAGCTCCAGAGATGGCTCGAGTGAAACATCGGCGTCTGGTTCAAATGCCAGTCCAGTCTCTGCTCCGGCACACCTCAGACTCCTCAATATCCCCCCGCATTATATCAACACAAGTGAAACGGCACATATTGTCAATAATCTCCTCGCTGCCTTTCTATCTAGTTGTATATCATATTTCCCCGGAGCTCGCGGGCTCTGCACGGCGAAGGCTGCATTACCGACTTCCCGATCATTCTACGGCTCTGGTTTTAACTGACACTGAGGGATCAATCATGGGTGAAATTACACTACATTACACTTTGGGTTTATGCTCTTCTCCAGGCAAAAAGGAGAGGGGAGATAAACAGTGCCACGAGTCCTGCTTTATCTATCTGCCGCTGCCGTTCTCCGGATTAACACCCAATGTATTTGCGGAGATTAATGCCGGTGTCGCGCGTCCTAACCTTCATCTGAGGTGAGAGCCAGAGAGAAGTGAAGTCGGGAAGTTGGCGTGTACTTTGTTTTCGTCGCTGCGATGGAAATGATCTCTTACAAAGGGTGCATAAATGTGTTAAAAACCTCGAAACTATTTGGTGAAATATTTACTTGGTGAGGCTTCAAGTTTTCTGCCGAGGAAAGCAATTGCAACTAAATTTATGTTTTGAAAATCAAGATTCAGTTCACTGCACACATTTCTAACATGCCCAGAAGCATTAACATTTGAGAGAAGAGTAAAATATGAACTGCTAAACTAATTCATGAATCACATGCATTTACAATATGTACTGATCTGAAGTACAAGGGTAGCAGTTTTCAACCAATGAAATATAGATCTATAGAGATAGCAAAGTCCAAGTGACAAGGCAAGTGTATATCTATATACTGTATCTATCTAGTACAACTGTGCTATACAATAAGGAGTTCATTTATAAGTATTTGCTGCTGATTGACTTTTGCCCATGCTACACATTTTGCACATGAGCAGCCATTTGTGCATTTTTTACTCAGATTTAGGGCTCTAATACTGTGATTTCAAATGGTAAATTAGGTGCAACATGCCCACACAGAACTAGAACAGAAATAGTATTTTCCAGCTCACACTCACCATTTCCAGTAGCTCCTGCGTGGCAAAGCTGATGACGTAAACTTCTACCTACAGCACAACTTCCACTTCATCAGCTAACCGCAAAATTCAAATGAAATAGATACACATTACGAGTTCAACCTCTAGAGGGCGTTAGCCACTCGGTTTTAGGTATAAAAAGGACACTTTTGAGCAGGTTTGCACTAAAATGTCAAAATATAAACTGGAACACGTATATCATACTATGACACACCCATTTACACAGTTTATCAGCAAAAAAAGTTGCTTTGGTGTTTAGTTGTTCTGTAATAGTTTGTTTTTAGCAGCTTCTTTCCTCTAGTTTTTGTCTGAGAACTTCCAAATATCCTCATACAAGTTCAAAAGGCAGTATATCCACTGTGCTCTCATCATGTTCGAGGCTGTTGCTTTCATTATTACATTGCGTTGTTTACGTGCGGTCTCCCGAGGAGTCGCAGCCTGTGAACCCCACCCCCTAAAGAGTAGCCCACCGGTCATGTGGAAAAGCAAGAACTCCAGGGTAGGGTGAATCCAAAGACTGCGCCCTGGGCTGGACTGGATAGAAGCCGCTACCCTCAGTGAGCACTACCCCAGGCCCTTCACCCCACCACTGTCAGACTGTACAATTCTACTGTGTTGTTGTTGTCGTCTTATCTTATTTTTGCTACCAGTCAATGCACAACAACAATCTCCTCTTGAATAAGGAATAATTTGCCATGTGCCTGTGTTGGGCTTTTACCTGGAGGCTGCGAAGAAGCTGGTGATCTGGTATCCGAAGCAGGCGTAGTAGGCGTGCTCCATGATGGCCATCAGCTGGATGCAGTTATAACCTAAACACGCAGAGAGACAGTAAGACAAACTGTGCATTATTTGGAAACATCTGGATTTCAGCCAGTGAGAAATATCAGCGCCAACTTCCTGTAGACATTACTCAAATAAATGGGTATTGATTTACAACTTAGTTTTCAGTTCATACACAAAGATATTTCCTGGAACGTTTTACTAAGAATGCACTGTGCTGACAAAATGTAGACACAGAAAGAAAATGCAAGAGAGGCCAGGTATTTTCTCCCCACTTATGAGTTTAGCTTAAAATGAACCCATTAAATATGCTTTAGACTTCAGATTCCACTTTCCTCTTCACATTCTTTATATTTAAATGCTAATTAATTGCTGTTGTTATGTGTGAAAAAGCCATGTGTTTCCTCTCGTACGCGTCAGCGGGAGGTCCGTGTCTCCTGCTGAGTCTTAAGAGCATCATTACATCTCGTCTCTCTTGGGTAAATGACTTCACAACTTCGTAAATAAAGATGGCGACACGTGGGTCTGCTACTATATAGTCGCTGATTGTATTGTTCAAAAGAAAATTAAAAACATGAAGAGTCATTCAATCCGATGCTGATACTCTGGGATTGAGCGTCTGCTGATAACTGACTCCAACAGATACCGTGAGACTTTCCTCAAAATATGTTTGTAGATAGATATATTGTTTATGTAAAACAGGAGTATGTTTGTTTGATAAACACCAAGAGCCGAACCTGCCAATTGACAACAATGGGAAATCCGGGTCACAGCAAGTGCTATGACCATGAGGAAATGCTTTTACAACTAAAGTGGGCGGGGCAGAATGAGATGAATACATAATAAATTACCTAATGGGGTGTATTCCCTGGAAATTAAATTGACAGAATGAAGAATTTGCTGGGGGCCAGTTTTTGCCCCTGGGCCTAACGTTGCCCACCTCTGATATAATATAAACTGGTTTACAGTTTACAGTGAGTGTCTGGTCCTTGTTACATAAACATAGACCAGAGGTTCTCAACTGGTGGGTCAGGACACCAAAGTGGGTCATAAGAATATGACTAATAATTGCTTGCTTTGATCATAACTTCACCTTTCAATGCTTCAATCAAAAATAATCTATGAGGAAATATAATGTTTTACATTATATTGTGACCCACTTTTGGGTCTCGACCCACCAGTTGAGAACCACTGGTTTAAAATAAAAGGATGTTTGTTATGTTAAAATATGTTTGAATGAGTGTGGAACCCTCAGAGGCAAAGTTTGTTTTGTGATGCAGGGCTATACAAAATAAATGTATTTATTTATTGAAAATACTTCTTTGGGAGCTTGTTTGTGTACATTTTATTGAGAGAGAAATGTTAATATTCATTGCAAAACTAGGAGAACGCATGCTTTTCACAACATGTTGTAAACAAGACAATCCCAAGGGAATGTAGAATATCCACACAAAGACAAAACACTTCAAAAACCTTCTCTGTAAACATGGAGCCCGTACAGTAAATGTGTGCATCCACATGCATCTACTTGTGTGTGGATACACTGTAGTGCTGCTGCCAGGCCTGTGTGTGGCGCTGTGAGTCCACTACTGGATGCTTTTCAAAATAGAACAAGACTATGCAGTAGATAAAACGAACACGCAGTAAACTTTCTCTAATGTCAACAGACATCACAGTGAAATTAAACTATTCTGTGGATTTTTCATTTACAGAAGAGACGAAGAGGTGAATTTTTGTTTGAGATCTGACAGGACGAGAGCAGAAACACTGTCAGTGAATAGACTGTTGCTGTCAGCACAAAAATGGACAGAATAGAGAATATTTCCTTGGGGCTTTCCTCTGTGTGTCACCTGTGGCTCGCGGTGAAGCAGAGGAGGAGGATCACGGTCAGAACAGCACAGGATTGTCCAGTTAAAGCCATTATAAGGTCAGGAAATTATCGTAGGCAAAGATTCTTCAGTCTTTATCTGTACTCTGTAGTTGGGAGTGTAGCACGTTTCGCTCTTCATCCAAAGAACTTTGTTAGCACTGACCCCTCTATGAACAGACATGAGGGCCTTTAATTTAGCCTGTCTATAACAACATCATTCAGCCGAAACCATTTCTGTCATGCTAATGAGACTGGGCCAGTCCAGGGCAGGACTATAGGAAGGTAATGAGCAGTAATTAGGTGCGAATGGGGTAAGGTGTTTTGTACCAACCTTTAGAACAAAAAGCTGGGACTTACAGGTAAACTCCTCCTACAGGTTCTTCATAAGACCCACGAGCGTCCAAGTTTGCTCAATACTGACGAAATTCTGTGGATGAAGATCGAAACGTCCTACACTTCAGCTACAGAGCATAGATGAAGACTGAAGAATCTTTGTCTACGATGGACAACTCCTGTACGACTGAGAAATTACACCATCAGTAGATTATGCAAAACATACACAACAAAACAGCTGTGAGTTCATCGTTTTAGGAAAAGCCGGATAAATGGTATTTTGAAATCATTCCACTCCTAGTTTCATTTACAGACCCCAAAACGCCAGCTTCATATGGATGTTTTCATAGAATACTTTTGCATCTAGGCCTGAGCTGGACTTTGTGTGGATGGGGCTTTAGTTACCTGAAAAATTACAATTCTGTGTGGACCTCCATTGTTGTGTGCTGTTAACAACTTTTCCATCCTTCTGAGACTTTCTTTGGGCTAAAAAAAAAAACTACATCAATAAGCTAAATGTGCTGTGTGGAGATAAAACGGAACGTTAAAGGCAGTTTTGACTCCTAAAAGTAAAAGTACGGAATCACAACTTTCTCCACAATAGCTTTTTTTTTTATATATATAAACTCTTGGCAACAATTTCTTCCTGCTATTTGACCCGTGTCAGTCAGTGCATTTAAGCGAGAGCTCCAGGCACTGGCTTTGACACTGAATCCTTGAGACGGAAATGTGGCTGTGGGGAAAGCTGCGGAGTTATCGAAGTCAGAGAGGTCAATGTACAACAACTGTTCAGAACCAGCCCACCCAAAACTGCGGCTATCGGAACGAGACAACAAACTGGCTTTTAAAACCACCACAGAGCCAGACTGGAGAGGGGTTTCTTAAGGTTTTTGCGAGGATCGTGTGTGAAGTGCTGCTACACACTTCCGAAAAGTTGTGTCCATAATGCCTCGAAGAGAGTATAAATGCATTTTTTTTTTTTTATTTGGAGCTAGGGGTGTAACGATATCGCAATACAATACCTAGGGCTGCAAGATTAATCCATATCGAATCGACAACGCAATTTCAAATTCTGCAATGACCTAACCCCAAAGGCTGAGGTTTCTTGCGTCTCCAGCGTCTCATGAAGCTGAACTTGAATAAGTTTAGTTTGTGTAGATTATGAAATAATTAAAATAACTTTTAGACCTTTTTAATTATCATGTTTCAACAAAAGAATATAGGAATAATATATATACTATATAATACTCCTCCTTATAAAATATATACATATTTTTGGTCTATTTAAACAGTTACACAGGTGTGGATGTAGATGTGCAGATGTGGTTTGTACCTTCGTATGTTCGTATGTTCGTCATGTACCTACGTTTTAACAAAGTACCTTCTTATTCTGATCAGGCCACTAAAAGCTCATTTTGATAAACAGTGTTCAAACCACTGACATTCTGACCTGTCAGACCACTGACAGTAATTTGACAGGGGGTATGGCTTATCTAAATGAGATATAAATGAGCCCTATTCTCTCTCTCAGCAGCAGAGAGAGGTGTGAACTGCACTATCTTTAGAGGCTGTTTTCTCCCCTTTGAGCTTTTTTGAGTGCCCACCTTGAAATGGTGAACTTCTCCAAATAATAACAGACTTCCATGTGTTACACATCATTGGAAAGCTTGGAGACTACACTTTCAGAATCTGAATAACTCAAAATGCCCCAGAATAGACTTGTGACCCTGGTTTCCGTGATTGGTCACATACACTAAATGGGTACTACTGTAATGAATAATAGCAGTTTTAGGAGTATATTTTGCGGACAATACTAGGGCAGTGACAATAAACAATAATATTGGTCACCACGATGAAAAGATTAGTTGATCTTAGCTTTTTTTTTTTCATAATTGGCATCATCGCTTAAGTAGATAATAGACAGGCACAAAATTACTGTGATATATAACATTGTGATCGCATAATTTTGTCCAAAAAATTGTGAGACAAAAATTTCCACATCGTCCCATGCCTATACTGAATAAATTCAGACAGAAATTGTGTTTCGTTTTGCGATTTTAATTAGATGACTCTCACAGTTTTCTCCTAGATCACTCCACCAAATTTCATAAAAATCTGTGACGTCAGTGCACATTCTTGGTTGAATTGACATGGAATGACCCTTTATTGTCACTGTCCTCGTATTCAGCAAAATATACTTATAAAACTGCTATTATGCATTGCAGTAATACTCATTTATTATATTTCAGCTTCACCCTGGAGATGCAAGGGCGATGTCGACCCGATTTCGATTAATCTTGCTGCCCTAACTTTAACATTACAGTATAACTTTTTATTTACCAAATAAATGATTCGACCCATCCAATATATTCTCCATATGTCATTATTATTACTGCCGCAAAAACACCAAGAGTAATCACAAAACAAACAATAGCCTTAGTGCATAGAGCCATACACATACACATACACCTACTAGAATACTTCATGAGTAGCTTCAAATCCCTCTTCAATTTATATCAGTAACACACAGCAAAAGCTTCAAATTAATCACTTAATCTACATTTTTTCCCTCTTCACCTCAGCGTCTGGCCTTAATTTCAAAAGGCTGGTAAATGGCGTGGCAGAAAGTCGCCCTTGAGCCGCAGAGGAGCAGCTCGGTGGTGAATGCGATAGCGCACGTTGGTTCTCGGATGCGGCGGAGTGATTCGCAGACAGCATTTTTTTTTCCTCGCCTCTTCCCCGCGTTTCCTCAATGACAAAGGCAGTGTTTATCAGATGGCTCCTGGTTCGGCATTCATATCAGCGCCTTTTCTTATTAATGCCAGTGCGGCTGCCGTCTGTGAATGCTAAGAGAACGCGGGAGATGTGCCGCTGTATTTGAAGAATCAGTCAAGTTGTGTTAAGTCAACATTAGATATTATTGTGTGGAAGTTTGGCAGAAAAACGGGGGACGCATTCTGAATCGGCTTTATCCGCTTTATGCGATTCCCTCATGAAAATACAGCTGGTTTGTGTTTTGTTTCAGTCGCGCATATTGGAATAATCCTACATTTTCAAACAGAAATCCCATATTAGTACCGTACAGGCTGTAAAGCAGTCAAACAATAAGTATTCTCAGGTGTCAGATTCATGTCTTAACCATGACTTTTTTCATGATAATCCAACAGTAACATGATTGCTAGTTATTTTATGTCTTCAATTGGGCAGTTTATGTGTAAAAAAAAACACAAAAAAAACAAATTAGCCTATATTTTCAGTAACAAAATCAAAATAATAATAATAAAGCCAGATTTAAAATGTATGGTTTTATTTTGTTGATATATTTGTCACAAAGATTTGCCTTGTATTTTGGGATCAAAACTCAATAAATCAGGCTTGGAGTCTGTTGGTGCGACAGAAGGCAAGATCTCGATGCAAGAGTAAAGTAAAAACATGACTCGCTGAAAATTGGTTTTAAAGTTTAGTAGCGTCTGCTCGAGTTGTGGTCCCTGTATTTTCTTTACTGGCTTGTCCCAGAGAGGATATTATCATATACAGTACAGTACAGCGTCTTGTTGTGGTCTTCACACACTCCACGTGGATAATACCAAATACAGTTGTGGCCAAAACTTATGCATTTCATAGAATATGAATCATAACACAAAAGCCTTTATTTTGCTCATAGTTGTAGTATGGTTCAAGATGACCAATAATTTAGTATCGGTATTGAAAAGATTATTGTTAAAGCACTGGTATAGACCCAATGCACGTGACGTCACGCCCTTCATTGGAACGCTCCCTCCGTCATGATAGACAGGGGAAAGAGTCACACGTGCCCAATGAAAGCTTGTCAACAACCAGCTAGTTGGTAGCTGTATACAGTTGTGCTTATACGTTTACAAACTCTTTTAATCTTTAGCCATTTTTCATAGAATATGAATGATAACACAATTCTTTTTTTCCACTCATGTTAGTGGTTGTGTGAAACCATTTACTGTCAAAAATCCTATTTGTTTACGCTCTTCAACTAGAAACTAGCCTAAGGTCATGTAAAGGTTAGATCAGGGACATTTGAGTAGTTTCTGTTTCATTATGATTTCAGTTCTTTGGCAATAAATGGCTTCATACAACCACTAACCATGAGTGGAAAAAAGAATTGTGTGATCATTCATATTCTATGAAAAATGGCTAAAGATTAAAAGAGTTTGTAAACGTATAAGCACAACTGTATACAGCTACCAACTAGCTGGTTGTTGACAAGCTTTCATTGGGCAGACGTGACTCTTTTACCTGTCTATGGCAAGTAGGGATAGGTACCGAAACCCGGTTTCAAAACGGCCCCGGGGCCACGTGAGCCGGTCCACCTGGACCGATAAGCTTCAGCCTAAACGGTCCTCTTATCAGTCCTAAGGAGTCGCGCTAATGCCACACACTGAAATCAGCGCTTTGAAAAGGCTCTCTCCCTCTCATCGATACATCCCCAGCATCTCTGAGCTGCCTGTGGCCCATGCCTTCCTCGCGCCTTTCCCCCTCTCTCTCCCCCAGTGCTGCATCCCTTGGTAATTGTTCCCCCACAGCTGTTTAAGGCGCCACGTGCTGCCTCTAATTTAATTTACAGCAAAGTTTTCAGTTAGGCCACACCCCCTACAGCTGAATATAACCTACAGCCTGTGAATAATATAACTAAGTCTGTGATTAAAAACACTAAACCCAAGGAAACAACATATTTAATAGTATTTATTTATTACACATTTTGGTTTATATTTGTACTTTACCTTATAATGTTTGTTGGTGCTAAACCTGTTTTGGAAATAAATCAGGTTCAAATATAGAGCAATAAAAGATATTTTTTGCATTTAAAGTACCGATAAGAGTACCGTTAACCTCTTATACCCCACAGGACCAAAATTGGACACACAAGGCGCAGTGGGCCCAAAATAGTTGACAAAAGCACCATCAAATACGAAAAATTTGACGATTCAATTGTGATTTGAAAGCATAAAAACTCAGGTCCACTGTAAAGAAACGTAAAGTCGGCAATATTGATCATTTTTGGGGCAACTGACAGATTTTTCTGAAAGGTTTAGAGATCCCTGCCTCCACTTCACCGAGTCCTGTGCAAATAAAGACCCAGAACATT
>OMNZ01116468.1:0-12202 GCA_900303255.1 Lesueurigobius sanzi
CAAACCAGTGCTAAAAGGAGGCCTAAACCAGGACTAAACAAATCGAGAGCTAAATCACTAATCTAAAGAAGTAAAGAACTAAACTAAGAACTAAATTTAAGAATAAACCAGAACTGATCCAGGTCTTATCGTGTACACTTCAATATGCAGCCCTCCATGGAAAAAGTTTGGACACCCCTGCCCTATGTAATGCATTTCATATATGATTGATAACACAAAAACCTTTTTTCACTCATAGTTGGTGGTTGTGTGAAGCCATTTGTTGTCAAAAAAATTCAGAAACTCCTGTATTTCAGCTGAAGTGAGTTTTTCTTTGCTCCTGAACAATTTTCCTGGCAGTCGTTGAAAGTCATATAAACGTTAGATCAGGTACATTTGAGTAGTTTCTGTTTCATTATGATTTCAAAAGAGTAAACTCAGTTCTTTGACAATAAATGGCTTCACACAGCCACTAACCATGAGTGGGAAAAAAGGATTTTTGTGTCATCATTCATATTCTACGAAAAAATGGCCAATGAGCACGACTGTATGCATAAAACATAACTCTCTACTACTCTATCCTATTATTATCGCATCAAGTGTCTTCACTATGTTGCAACCATTCGGCCCTCTAGCATGTATCCTCTGGACCCTCAGGTGGTTTGAGAAATACGACTCCATTAAAATACTCAACAAATGCAGAAAATATGACAAATTCCTTGAAAATTTCTACAAAACAATAATTCAAATTGGGTTCCCATTTTGTCCACATTTTGACCAAAAAAGCTAGACAGAATATCGGCCCTCGAAACAGCAAACTTTCCAACTACTGAGCATTGGTTCGTGCCTGGATTTTAGGAGACTAAAGCTGCCCACACACACACTAGAGGATTTTAAATCTTTTGAGACTAAAGATCTGTGCAGACCACACACACACTTAAGGAGTCCCACCACAGATCATGACATGAGAGAAAGCTTTTATTGAGCCACGCCTTCTCAGACTAAAAATCTGACTAAAAATCCTCTAGTGTGTGGCCAGCTTTCATCATCAAAGTACACAAAAAAGACAAAGTAGTGTCTACAATAGCAGCTTAACTACAATAGATGGAGGGGGAAGAATAACGAGTGTCCAAAAAAGAACAATATAAAACAGATGCATTATTGTTATTCATTTGCCAAAGCTGAGCCTGGCAAGATGCTCTTCTGGGCGTGAACACTGCAGAGACTGCTTTTTCCACAACAGTTTGTTAAAGATGACAAAAATGAAAGATTTTGTCAGTTTGGTTAGTTTTTATCTGCAATAATCTCAGAATAAACGGCTCTTTCCTCGAGTTTGTAAATTAACCAATAACTGTTGTGTATTTGCATTACTGAGCATCATTCTAAAATGATTCTATACTGTATATCCCATTTAATATGACTCACAAGGTACATCTGTATCATTCAGAGTGACCTTCGTAACTTCTCTTTCCTCCTTTTAACAGCGTTCAGAGCCTGTTGATTCAGCTCTTACTGTTCAGCTGCCACATTTTTTCTCAACGGCCGTGCACTTTTTCTGATTGCGCTGGTCAATCTTCAGGCCATCAGAACTCAAGGGTAACATATTCCAGGCTGTTTCTTATAGAGCGAGAAAAAAAAAAGACCGTCTTGGCTGGAGGATCAGGTCTTTGGAAGGTTGGAAGGCTGGAGATAAACGCTGAGAACCCACAGGGAGGACATGCACAAAACACAGCAGTCAATACCCTGACCTTGTTGAGAGCGCGTTACGTAACAGATGCATTTGAAAGCAACACAAACGAATGCCGTATGGGCTCTGAGTCGCCATTAAGCCCGCTTCCTTTAAAAGGCCGGTCCATGATAAAAACCTTTGGCTCCGGTCCTGACAAGTGGGGCCCCGTCAGATCAATCCAAACCCTCTTCCTTTAAGGGCATCGCCAGTGCATCTCGGTCGTTTGTCTCTCCGTCGTCCGGCCGCACACAGACCATACCAGACGGGGCGCAGCCGGCTCCTAGCAGCACACAGCGGGGCGGAACGCTCTGAGACAACGAGGCCCCGATTCTTTCAGTGTGCGGATGGATGCATCGAGACGGCAACTTCCTCTCTCTGTCTCTGCCAACATCAACGTTTTCAGGGTACGCAATACAAAAGTACATGCATTTCTTTTAGCTATTGACTTGAACACTTCTCTAGGAATCAGCCATTTGCTAGGGAATAAGAAGACATTGTCCATAGATATTAGAAAAAAAAACATATATAAATGTTAGAGAGAAAGCTACAGAATACAGTTTACATACCCTTTTGGCCATTTTTCATAGAATATAAATGATAACACAAAAATCTTTTTTCCTCACTCATGGTTAGTGGTTGTGTGAAGCCATTTATTGCCAAAGAACTGAGTTTACTCTTTTGAAATCATAATGAAACAGAAACTACTCAAATGTCCCTGATCTAACGTTTACATGACCTTCAATAACTGCTAGGAAAATTGAAGCAATGAAAAACTCACTTCAACTGAAATACAGGACTGTCTGACAAAATTGGACCCTCTGAAAGATGCACAACATGAAAACCTTTGATCAGGGACATTTGGCTAGTTTCTAGTTGAAAAGCGTAAACAAACAAGATGTTTAGAAAATAAATGGCTTCACGCAACCACTAACCATGAGTGAAATAAAGGTTTTTGTGTTACCGATCATAGTCTGTGAAATGCAAAAACAACTGTAACTCCATCAGCTGCGAGGTCATTATAGGCTAGAACATAATAGAAGAAGGACTTCGGTCAAAACAAGCTTCCTGACCTCCCCATTGACATGTGAGCATCAGCAATTTGTGACATGGACTCTAGTAGTAAACAAATTTGTGTGATATTTCATAAAACCAACAGACCTACGTTTAGATTTTGAGAATATGAGTTGTTAGCTCCTAATTACTGATAAAAGAAATCCTTACTTAAGCACCTGAACATAAGCACGGTTGCAAGAATGATGTCACATCTCGGGAAACGAGCCCCAGTCAGTGCCATTGATTTGTTAGCATGTCATTGGGTACGTTTTTAGCGCGGCTAATTCCACCTGCACCCAACAGAGGACGCTTCAACCAAGCTTTGAGAAACAAACCAACATAGCGATTGGTGGTAGTCCACTTTCTGCACAAAAATGATTTGAAGTAATAGAACATAAAGTATAAAAGGAGGTGGATATAAGCCAGCATTACGCAGGATATGTCCACTTTCAAAGTCATTGGAAGCGTCTATTCTCTCGCTCGCTCCCCTGCTCCGTTCCCCATTGGAGTTTAAAATCCTCCCCTCTGATTCCACCATCTGCGCCTCTAAAACCAAACCCCCCTCTCTCCCCGTGCAGCCTGGCTAAGCGTTCCCATTTAACCAAAACACAAATCTGAATTCAACATGGAGCCCGCGCTTTAACCTTTCGCGCCGGCCTCGTGACTGCTCTCGCGCCAACATGATAACTTGGACTTAAAACTGTACCACAGGAGCCCAGAGCCGAGATCTAATTTGGCCGAGTGCATGTGAAGAGGCAGTCCTCGTTAAAGAGCGCGGGGAGAAGCAGCGCGTGTTTTTTGCCAAATCTGAGCGCCACTGGAAGGAGAAGACAGGGCTGAGTATTTGGAGAGAGCAGACTGCCATCAAGCTGCAAAATCTCCCCTTTCAGATTGGGCTTTTTTAGAGTTATCACAGTGAATCATCTGCCTCGCACAATACACAGGCTTTCAGTGATTTGGTCAAAGTGTAATGCTCAATGCCAGGTGCCCTTCCTCAAGCATATTTTAGTTTATTTGTCACATTCATGATACAGTAGCTACTCAAGATCCCTCACATTCCTTTATTTCTCGTCCATCCCTCCTCTCGTCCAGACTGTGATGCGCTGTGTAATTGTCAGAGATGGAGCGGTAACAACAGCAGGAGTGAGCCGACTGCAGATTCTTTCACACAGTTAATCGTGCAGTCAAAGTCCTGTCCGTTTATTCAGTCCTAAAGACACAGAGAGGAAGAGGAGGAGGAAAGGAGGAGGAGGAGGAGGAGGGTGAAGTATTGATCTCTGCCAGTAACAGGGAACAATGAGATTACCTACGGTTTTAGAACGGGTCCAGGAAGCTCAAGTTAAGCCGGGAGTTTGTGGGTGTAGAATGCGGATTGTGGGTGTCTAAACTTGTTTTTTTCCCATTTTATTATTGTTAAAAATGTCTGAAGAAGAGTGGCACATCTTGGTGTAGACTTGATTCAGTTACAAAAGTTAACTTTGACATATTTTTTTTTTCAGAAGTTGATAAAAATCCTGGATTAAAGTAGGTCCAAACCAGTTCTAAAACAGTACAAAAAGTAGGTCTAAACCAAGATTAAACCAGGTCTAAACCGGGACTAAATCAGATCTAAACCAGGACTAAACTATTATTAAACCAGGACTAAACAAAGCTTTATCCATGACTAAATCAGGACGAATGAAGAATTAAATATGGTCTAATCTAAGAATAAACCTGAGCTGATCCAGGTCTAAACCAGGTTTATTCCAGGACTAAACTAACCCTACCCCAGTCTAGTCTAAACCAGGTCACAACTAGGTCTAAACTAGGGTTGAAACAAGGACCAAATCAGATCTAATCCTGGACTAAAGTAGGTCCAAACCAGTGCTAAAATGGGGCTAAAAGGAGGCCTACACCAGGATTAAACCAGGACTAAACAAATACAGGGCTAATCAGGACTAATCAAGAACTAAATATGATCTAATTTAAGAATAAACCAGGACTGACCCAGGTTTGTGGCCCTCTGTGTCGTGTACAATATGGCCCTCCATGGAAAAAGTTTGGACAGCCCTGATCTAGAGTCACGACTCGACGAGGTGGCCACAAAGGTTGACAACTGGAAAGTAGTGATGGAAAACCTAGGTTTAAAGGTGCATTACACAACTTTTTATGTGGAACTTGATAATATAGCATGTTTGACCTTTAAGTGACCCATGTGGCTGTGTATGGGTGCCCCTTTGCTTTCCATCACAGTGGCCTCTATGAAACTCCAGGATCAATTGCTTTGGGGTTTCTGGTAGGAAACTCGAAAGCCGGGGTCTCCAACCTTTTTTACCTTGTGAGCTACTTTTGAGTTATAAATGGCAGCGAGCTACTTATACTTCAAAGAAACATGTGTAACTCAGCCTCTAGGACTGCCATGACCAATACAATAAAAGAAAATGAGTAGTTTCTGGTTTATATTTTGCTATATTCACATAAATGGTTGGAGATGTTTTGATCAGAACAACAAAAATGCATCTAAAATGTGACTAATCAAGCGTATGTAGAAACGTAGAAAGCCTTTGATGAGCTACTTGGAAAGGGGGGATGGCGAGCTACCGGTATAGCTCCCGAGCTACTGGTTGGAGATAGGGCTGGGCTCAAATATATCGTTATCATGATATTTCTTTTTTGTATCGTGATACCGATTTTAGATCATATTGCCCTGCCCTAGTTGGAGATCCCTGCCCTAAAGATACAATTTGAGAGGACTAAACTGATGATAATAGGAAAGAAAAAAGAAGATACTACTGAAGTAAGGAAATGGCCTTGTGGATGCTGTGGAAAAGGTGTGGGAGCAAACTATTATATGCACAAGATGTAAAAAAAGTATACCACAAATGGTGCTCAGGGCTAAAAACACTAAAGAGTTGTGGACTTTGCAGATCTCGCCTGCAGGTCAGTTACTTGAGCAGCATTATTCATGGAGCAGAGGAGTGGAAGTAGCTGTAAGAGCAAGACTGTAGGGAGAAAAAGGAATTTTATTAATTTCAGTGTGCCACTCCCACATACAGCTGTGCTCATAAGTTTACATACCCTTTCAATCTTTTGGCCATTTTTCATAGAATATGAATGATAACATAAAAAACTTTTTCACACTCATGGTTAGTGGTTGTGCGAAGCCATTTATTGTCAAAGAACTGAGTTTACTGTTTTGAAATCATAATGAAACAGAAACTACTCAAATGTCCCTGATCTAACATTTACATGGCCTTCAACAACTGCCGGGAAAACTGTTCAGGAGCAAAGAAAAACTCACTTCAGCTGAAATACAGGACTCTCTGAAAAAAATGATACTTGTTTTAAGATGCACAATATGTAAACTTTTGATCACGGACAGTTTCTAATTGAAAAGCGTAAACACATAGGTTTTTTGACAACAAATGGCTTCATGCAACCGCTAACCAAATGTTTACATACCCAGACATTCAGTCAGGGTAACCTTTGGAGCACAACTGTAGAGCCAAGGTGTAAGACGTGTGTGTGTGAGACCAGCCCTTTTCCACGGAGCGGAAACATGGGCTCCCACAGCACGACTGGAGCAGCTGGTCAGAACCACAGAGAGAACTATGATGCGAAACACGGCAGGAGTGAACTGGCAGGATCAAGTACCAAGTGACGAGCCTCTGAAAAGAACTGGGCTGACATATTCTGGAGAGAGTGGCACAGCAGCGCTTCCCGTGGTTCGGACACGTAGTGAGGGCAGAAGGAGACAGTTTGCTGAAGGCCACTGTGACCCGGGAGATAGAGGGACGACAACCACCTGGGAGGAAAAGGTTTAGAAGACGATTTGACCAGACGAGGCATCACTGAGGGGCTGGCGAGGGGTCGAGGTGCATGAAGGTCAAGCCCGAATAGGGAACTTATGGACATTTAAACAAACATGAGGATGATGATAATTGGTGCACAAAGAAATACAAATGTTACACAAAGAAGTACAAAGCGCTTTATAGAATTGTCTACTAACATTAAAAAAGAAAAAGAAAATGCAAAAATAAATTTGAAAAGACTAGATTAAAAACACTTTCAGAGATCTGGTTGGAAAAGTGTTTCTTTTGGTGATTTCGTGCTGTTTGGCGTGGTCTGTGTGAGGCTGTGGCGTTGTTTGTGCTGCTGTTATGAAGAAATGAAAAGGCAGCTCGGCAGAAGCTATTTTCTGTGCTTTCTCTGCTCAGTTATTCTCCGTGTGTCACATCTGTGGCAGTAAAATAGTGCAGCCCTCTCCATTGCATCCAAAATGGACATTGAAATTAAAACATGTTTGAGCAACCGGGGTCTAGTTGTGTCTTTCTGTCGCCCACATTAAACAATTCAAAGTCTAAGGCCATTATTTTGTAGAACTTTTATTTGGTATTTGTTTAATTATTATTTTTTTGCCTCTAAAACACCACCTCATGATGCACCATGAAGAGTTCAGCATCTTTATCATCAGAACAAATTGAATTTGTATCATCTGTTTGCTGTAGTAGGGTGAAATAATCATGATAGAACCAGAAAAAATATCTGTGCATCCAGTTGGTCCAAGAGGTGGAAAATTAAGGCTGTACTTAGAGCAGAAATGTTTATTTTTGACAAAAAATACAAAAAATCCAGGTGTTCATTGCATGGTGTTTTAAAAAAATAGATATTATTCCACCTGACTGTATCAACCTGGCCTCCTATGTAAACATCTGCATTCATTCTCCATATTTTTGCAATTTCTTTGAAAACCTCAATGGTTTTCCATGTGTTGGCTGAGTTAGTGTTCCAATAGTAATAAATAATTCCATATTTGCCTAGTATGCCTACCATGTTCTATGTAAACAAGATGGGAGCTGACCAAGTTTTTATCTAGAACAGAGGCCAAGAACGTCATGGGTGGCCACATTTTAAAGCCCCAACCCTCCTGTTTCCAATGCAAAAGTCTATGAAAGTCTCTAGGACTTTTTGGCCCGGAGATATTCGTGTTACTCCCTCCACAGTATGAGGCACGAGCTGCTGCGACTACGGCTGGGTATCAATAGTACTTGGTTTACGATACTGATACCTGAACAACACTTTTTTCGTACCTATACTAAATTATTTGTCATCTACACAAAAATGCAAATATCTAGGTAAGTTTAAATTACCCAAATTCATCTTATTTATGTAAACTTGAGCTGTTTTAATGAGTTCAGTTTTATTGGCTTAGAGACTTCTCAGAGACCTCGTTGACATGTCTCCCCAGTCACGGTCAAAATAAGTCTCCACAAAGTCTAGCTGAATTGAGACCTCTCCGAGACATGATGGAGACTTGAAAATGTCTCCAACTAGTCTCGGAAATGTTTCCCGCAACTCCATGGAGACCCGGGAGACTCCGCCAGGTTGCAAACTAGTCTCCAGGCCGGTGAGATAGGCCCTTAAGGTGTTTCAATAGATTTCTACATATTTCCTTTTTTATTCAAATTTGGGTGACTCTGGGATTACCCAGGGACTACCACCGGAGCACAGAAAGGCACATTGACCACTTTCATGTGGACAACGTTTGTGAAAAAGGAGCGAGAAACATAGACATAAACATAGGGGTGCGGGGTTTGACGCAGATCTTTCTTCACGGGACCAAGGAGCTTTCCCTGGGAAGATTACGCACAGACTGGGAGTTCCAGAAAGGCACATATTTTCTAAGGGAGAATTCTTCGGATAAAGACAACGCAAAGTAAGAAATTTAAGCTTTTTGTAGGAAAATACTGTCGGAAATTATAGGAAGTAGAATGCGGTTCAGACCGGAATGGCCAGTATGGAAATGAACTACGCCGTAGCACTCACCCCCTCTGAATATCCAGAAAATCTACCAGATTTCAAACTCAAATGTACACTTTTAAAGATACCAATACTGTGTGGCTGTGTACAATTTATATTACTCTTATGTTGTATATTCTTGTATTTCTTATTGATTAATTGTGTTCTCGTTAATGATTGAAACTCTGGGGTTCTTTCTGTTGAGCATTTACGACGTGGCCTTCTGTGTGATTGTCCCCCATCCTTTATCATTTGTTCTTGTTCCTGCCCCCTGCTGTTCCTTTACCCCACACTATCTCTCTTAGATCCTTGAGTTGCATCTTTTGTGTTTATCTTGATTCTTTGATGTTATTGCATTTCTGTGGGAAAGAAATTGTGACAGGATAGAAGGAACTGTAAACCTACCTGAAAGGGACAGATGGTTAAGGGTCCCTTTTGGTTTGACCATAGTTGGAGTGTAACTCTCTTCCTGAGGAGCGTATAAAGGTGCTATGTTTCTTTTGGTTGTCAGTCTTGTGACATTCAGTTGGCCTGGGACGTCACAATGCTCCACAGAACTTGTTCATTCCTGCTGCTTGTATTAAATTCACCAAAAAACAAGTTTGTTATACCTTTATTAGTGATCTCAACTAACAGATTCTGCAAAGAGACGAAAATCACTAATTTTGAAAAAGAAAAACTGGCGAGTTGTGTTCCTGATCTCAGCGACGCGGCACATACGTTTCTAAATATCGTTTTGAACATCTTTGAGAAAATAGTTTGACCGTAGTTCAAATGTGCTGAAGAAGAGGAAGACATTTAACTTTGTGATATTTTTGTTTCATGCATAAAACTTCACCACAATTTAGAACCATCAGCCTTGTAGAATGCTGTGACGCAACCTATTAACTTGACATTCTCACAAAAAGTTATTCAATTCTACTCAATTTCTCCTGCAATAAAGCCGCATTAGAGTCTATTTTCCTCCTCGCGACCCCCCTCCAGGTCTGAATTTACAGAGAGAAAACCTGCTGCTGTGTTTGTTAGTTTCCTGTATATTCAGAGTCGCAGAATGAATTACTTTTATGCTTGGAAACCTGTCTGTTTGAAAACTGGACACGGGGAAATCATTTGAAATTCAAACATGCTCCTCCGCTGCATAATGTAGTTCTGTGAAGCGCTGGATTTGTTTACGTTCCATTCACGCTTGTGTCTGTGGAGCCGGAGCCACGGGACACTAACGGGATACAGGGTCTGAAATGTTGACAAAAATATCCGTGAAGATTAGGGGAAAGTGTCAACAGTCTCAGCAGGCCATTTCAACGCAGAAGAGCCAATTTACAGAGCCAATGAGAAATAATCAAAAGATTTTTTCAAATAATTATTTTCAGTTTTTATCTAGCTTTAGTCGACTAACATTTTGTGTAAATTTAGCCATCAAATTAACTAAACCCCCAAAAAACAGGAAAAATTTGAATTTTTACATACTGCGTAGGTTCTCAGTCGTACAGGAGTTGTCCATCATATGCCCAAATTCTTCAGTCTTCATCTGTACTCTGTAGTTGAAGTGTCGGACGTTTCGATCTTATTCCAAAGATCTTCCTCAGCGAATAAAGACTTAAACACGGCTGTGGGTCTCTTAAGAGCAAACCAGAAGGAGGAGTAACCTCTAAGTCCCTTCTTTGGATCTTTGAACTAAGATCGAAACATCCGACACTTCAACTACAGAGTACAGATGAAGACTGAAGAATCTGGGCCTATGAATTTAATACTTATGAACTTATATATCACCAAATTACAACCAAAAAAAATGTCTCCATTATTAATATGTGTGTCAGAAATATAGGCAATTTTGTCCATTTCTCCACATTAGGAACAATAGGAAACCAATTTAAATTGAATGATATCAATATGAAATGTTGTGTAACCATGTGAGGACAGGTCCCATCGAGGAAGTGCCGCATCATCCCTGCACCATAAACATACACACCCACTCTCTCAGAGTTGCGATCTCCGCAGCTCTCTTCACAAGTTCTGAAATGATTTTTTTTCTGACCTAATCTGTACCAAAGGTCATGTCTAGTTGACGAAAATGCACCTTTAGTTGAGAGGGGTATAGGACTTTGTTCAGCCTTCCCAAAGAAGAGGATTATCGCCAGAAATGATTGGATTTCAGTGGGAGCTGCTTTTGCACCTTGTTTGAGATTGTCACTTCACAGAGGACTGCTGAACCTTTGCCAGTACCAGCCTCGATTTTCTGAGAGGTTAATTCTTGAAATAGGTGAATTCCCACAATAAAACCACCCGATGGAGGGGCCAGAGCGGTGAGCAAAAAACCAAGCTGCTAATGCGAGCTAAATGCTAACAATGCTGCGTTATGCATTAGCTTTAAAGCTGTAATCGTGGCACATTCACAACGTGGTTAAAACATTCTTGTTTCTCACATTACAGAGTGCATGAGTGATTAACATTTAAACTGTTAAAGGATGAGGCTGTAGCTGTGTTTTTATTATTACCATGTGTCTGCGTCGGTCTGTGTCCCCAAAGTTACTGTGTATCAACTCCTTGTAACGTAAGGCTCCACACTCGCTATGTTTACTCTGTTTAGTCTGTGAAACCTGACAATAAATTATATTCTGATAAAGTTTCGTTGGCAGTGGCTCCGCAGTGGTTCTACGGTGATGTCATGAAATGGGCGGTATCCACACGGGGAGAGGCGGGGTTTCAGCGACATTTATACTTATATTTCATAAAATCTGAGTACTGCATGGTGTTAAAGGAAAAATATTGTCGTATACATATAGTTGACTTTGGAAGTGTTAAAATAGCATGATATAGATGCTTTAAAATATTGTTAAGAACAAGACTGTAACATGTGCAGTCTGCAGCAGCTACTGAAGTGTTGTTGTTACACTGTGAGAAAAAAGCATTTTGAGTAGAAGGTCATTGAAGTTACAATTTCCCATATAGTTATATGGAGAAACAGTCCTTATTGTAAACTGTAGTTAATGTATTTATTTCCAGGTGAAAGTGTTAAATGCCTTACTTTGATTGATATTTCTTATACTGTATTTATTATGTCAGTAATCCTAAGATCCAATAAACACAACAGATACATTTCTCTTCCCCACTTTCTTTCTCTCACTCTCTCCATGTTTAATAATGAGAAGTTGTTTTGGTCTTCCGCCCCACACACCTGCAGTGCGAGTCTCTCCCAGAGGAACCTGCCTGACTTTAGCTGCACTTTCTCTGCGGTAGCTTCCTCTTTCCTTCTCACCGCTGCTCCCCCGAGTCCCAAACCTCCAGAGAGTGAAATACTAGAGGTAAATATACACCCACTGCAGAGCCATTTTCATTTTCAGAATTATTTATGAATTCAGTCACTCGATCCAATATGGCAGCTTTGATGAAACAGTTATTTTTGTCACTTTTAACAACGGTTGTGTTTCTAAAATGGGAGGCAGAGTTAGTGTACTGAAGCCAAAACATGAACTCACGTAAGAGCAACTTTCTACAAAACAATATGACTCACGCACAAGTATGAAGTAGTGATCATGTACATACAGTTGTGGCCAAAAGTTTACATACCCTTTTAATCTTTTGGCCATTTTTCATAGAATATAAATGATAGCACAATTTTTTTTTTTTCCATTCATGGTTAGTGGTTGTGTGAAGCCATTTACT
>OMNZ01116475.1:0-13191 GCA_900303255.1 Lesueurigobius sanzi
GGAGTGTATGTGCAGGATTGTCCATGATGGAGAGCAGTTTTTTCCAGTGTCCTTCTGTCTCTCACTGTCATAAATGTCTCCAGCTGACAGCCAATCACCTGTCCAGCTTTACGGATCAGTTTGTCAATCCGGGAGATGGTCTCACATTCATGGTCTTTTGGTGGTGCTGCTCCCCCAGCAGACCACAGCGAAGTACAGGGCGCTAGCCACCACAGACTGGTAGAAGATCTCCAGCAGTTTACTGCACACGTGGAAAGACCTGAGCTTCCTCAAGAAGTAGAGTCTGCTCATGCCCTTCTTATACGTTGCGTTTCAGTTGTCCTTCCAGTCCAGTCTGCTGTTCACGTGGACTCCCAGGTACTTGTAGCAGTCCACTATCTCCACCTCTGTGCCTTGGATGGTGATGGCCTCCACTGGTGTCCTCTTTCTCCTGAAGTCAATGACCAGCTGTTTGGTCTTGTCCACATTCAGGAACAGATGGTATGTTTCAGACCACTCAACAAATTCTGCAATCAGTGTCCTGTACTCCAGCTCCTGTCCATCTCTGATACACCCCACCACTGCAGAGTCATCTGAAAACTTCTGCAGGTGGCAGGACCCGGAGTTGTACTGGAAATCAGAGGTGTACAGAGTGAACAGGAACGGAGACAGGACTGTGCCCTGGGGGCTCCTACATTACTGATCATGGTATCAGACAGGGTGGTCCCCAGCACACTGGGGCCTGCCAGACAAGTAATCAGTAATCCAAGAGACCATGGAGGAGCTGACACAGCAGATAGATGACAACATCGTCCACTCCAACATGGGCCTGATATGCAAACTGCAGAGGGTCCAGGGCAGGGGCCACCAGGGGTCTGAGCTCGGCCAGGATGAGTTGCTCAAACACCTTCATGACGTGCGGTGTCAAGGCCACTGGTCTTAAGTCGTTGAGGCCAGATGGTACGGGCCTCTTTGGTGCCGGTACTATACAGGAGGTCTTCCATAGCACCGGTATCTTCTCCAGCTTCAGACTCAGGTTGAAGATGTAGAGCAGGACTCCAGTCAGCTGGGCAGCACAGGTCCTCAGGACGCAGGGGTTGACTTGGTCTGGTCCAGGGGACTTGTTCTGCCTGACTTTTCCCAGTTGTTTTTGCACCTGGCCAGCTGTCAGAGTGACGGGACACTCTGTCGAGGTGGGGGTCGGTGGGGGAGCAGAGGTGCTGGACAGGGAGGCTGCAGGTATTGATTGGAGATTGTCCGTCTGAGTGGCCTGGGGGGGTGGTCTATTGTCTGACTGGGAGGTGTGAAGACAGGAGTGGAGGAGGAGGGGGTAACAGAGGGTCCTAGGCTAAATCTATTAAAATGCAGATTGAGCCGTTCAGCCATGTCTGCCGCACTGGCCTGCTGCTTGACTTTGGTATTGAAACCAGTGATAAGTTTCATCAAGTTTTTTATTTTTAATTTTTTACCTTTTCGCCCTATAATGAAGTACAATGGATGTATATGTTCTTTTTGGAAACAGACCCCCCAACATTTGAGTGCCGAAACAAATAATAATTTGACACTTCTTTTGCTTTTGTTTCCATGCACTGTGCAAATGTTAAACACATTTTAGAGGAGACCGGAAAAATGAAAGCAAAACTAACTAGGGCTGAAACAACTAATCGATTCATCGACAACTAATCCAGTCAACTATTTTAGTAATCGATTAATCGTTCAATTCAATTAATCGTAAAAAAGAATTGTCTGATTTTTCACTGACACAGAGCCAGAATTACAATAAAAGTTTATTTTTGATGAAAACCCTTTCCCTTTAAAGGTAGGTTCATTTTTTGAACATGTCCAAATGTAATATTTACATGATTTGACAGTTACAGTATTTATGTAGTGCAGCCTTCAGTAGTTTAATCTCAGTCACTCTGGATGTTCTTAGCTTTCAAATGATGAATGTCATGTTCACATACATGAACCAACCACTAAAACCCTTCTACAAACAATATCTTTATCTATTCTCCATCAAAAGGCCCCAACCAGCGTTTCTTTAGCTTCATGAAATTAAACATTTGTAATCGATTACCAAAATAATAATAATTAGTTGCAGCCCTAAAACTAACACATGCATTTCCGAACAAAACTACAGCGTGGGCAGAATTAATACACAATAAAACCCAATGTACACAAGATATTTTGATGTGTGCGAAGGATATACTACTGCCAAAATAATTGCAATCATTCAAATTGCAATTTCCATTTGATTGTAATTCATTGTGCTGCCCTGGTATTGAGAATGAGGAGTCACGGGCCGATTTGGGTTGATGTGGGCGGGGTCTGAGCCGTTCGGCCATTTTGGAAGTGGGCCAACGCTGCCCATGTCCAGGGGGGTGCAAAAGGATGCATTACACCCCCATTTGAGATTATTGTAGCCAGTTGAAGTGCATTAAGTTAAATATACAGATTTAGTAGCCTAGCCGTTTTCCTGTTTATTGTATCCATTTACACAACTGGAATATGCGTACCTAAAGGAAACTCTGTCTTTAGTTCATTCTAAAATGAACTGGCCCCTCCTCCTCCGCTCACACTTTGCACATGAAGGGAGAAAATGCTGTAGCTTCTCCGCAGCCACAGGAAAATAAGCTCATATTCAGGGCATGACAGTGTCGTATCTCAATAGTAATGCTTTTTTGCTTACTGTCAGTTTTTAAATATTTTAAATCTACCACTAATCACTGAGAAAAGTATCCAAACGCTATCGATGTTAAAATAGAGCGGAGATGGAGCGGAGATAGAGCAGCCGTCAGTCTAGTTAGCCGCACGGCATTCTCTGACAGGTTCGCTCACATTATGGCCAAAACAAGACTATATTTAGACTTTCGACTTTTGTTGATAATAAGAATGAGAACCAAGTGGGGACAGGAGACTGACAAGAAGCAGCTGAGAAACAGCACAAACTTGTGACTAAATAACACTGAAATTGAATTGATTATGTGCATTTATAAATTATATCAAGGTCAATATAAATCGGACCTTGCAAGACACAGCAAACTGTGACAATCTTATCTAAAGGCATTAGGTTTTCACCCTCACATTTGAAAGCATGAGCACTGGTACAATTGGTTGCGCACAACACCAATCACCCTCTCCAGTGAATTCTGAGATGTGCTATGGCACGAAAGTAAGGTCCTTCTATTTGCAGCCAACCAAGTTTTCCAAAACTATTGTGAGAGGTACTGGAGCAGTTTTTAACACAGCACCAATCCGTTTGCCTGCCGCCGGAATAACTCCAAAATGGCCCAGCGGCTCTGTACCATGACGACAACTCCTCATTCTCAATACACTGGACACATACTTGTTTCTTAGAAGTTTCAAAGTTGTACAATTCAACTGGTAACTTTTCATATTAATTATAGCTCCTTCTTTTTGCGAAGTTACTGGAGACTTTATTCTTAAATAGTGATTTCAAAGTAGAGCAATTTAACTTTTGTCTCAATGGACACCAGTGCATCGTCAGGTACAGTATAATAAATGGGAGTATGTTCTTCCAGGATAAAACCTTTTTTTTCTCTCTCTGTGTAGTTGTACTATGCTCATGTTTCCAAGCCATGGAGAAGGAACAGTGCAATTTACCCAATATCATCCTGACACTTAAAAAAGATATCTACCTGTGAGCAACCTCCGTACTGAAACTCTAGCCTGAAGGAAGCATTGTGTTTGTGAGCCTCTGCCCGGGCGCTGCTCGTGTCAACACTCGGGACACCGGGTCATTTGAGACCTGTCTCTGGGGTCAGGTGGCTTCAGTTAGTTTCTCTAGTCTGTTGTTTGACCTTTGATCGTGACCCAAACAAAGACAGAAAAGTCAAGCCCAAGTGTTTACAACTGTTTTTGCTAAAATAAAGTTTGGTTAACGTGTCTGCGCTAACGTTTATAGGTCATTTTTGTTTTTCTCGTTTCTCTCTTGCAATATTTCACATTCATAAGTTCTTTTTTCCATTGGCTTGGCGATGCTTCTTGAATTTATTACAGGATTTATTCCGTCGGTATTCACAGTAGTTGAAAGCTGTAAATTTATGAAAGCGTGTGATCCATTTGATAGAGACCATTTCTGCAGCGCTGGAAGAAATGATTAACCTTATACTGTGTGCTGCAAACAACAAAATATCCTAGGGTTTTACAATAAACAAAATCTGCTTATCTAATAGTTCAGACCAGATTCTCAATTTGTAGGTCGGGACCTGGAAGTGGGTTTGTGGAAACAATGTTAGTGGATCCAGGGGCGAAACTCTGAAATTGGGGTCGGGGGGGACCAATAGACGGGGTAGGACAAAAACACTGCCATTAATCGGGGGGTTTGGGGGTCCTCCCCCAGAAAAAAAATCTAAATTCAGATGTGATTTCCTGAATTCTGGTGAGTTTTAAATGATAAAATTATATTTTTGTCTGTTTCCTTTCCTGTTGTCAAAAATGGGTAATTCAAGTTTAAAAAACCTTTTTTCTTTTAAAAATGTATTATATTTAAATGTAGTATTTGCAATTTTCAAAATAAAACAATCAATAAAAATGTATTAAATGGTGTTTTTAAAATAACATAACACACTTGATCTGAACTTAAAAACAGATGGTGTTTCTCAAACTGCCTCTCAATGTTTGAGATGACAGTATTGGTACCTTTACAAGGATCAAACCAGGTCTAAACAAGAACTAAACCAGGTCTACACCAGGACTAAACCAGGACTAAACCAGGACTAAACCACGTCTAAACCAAGTCTGAATCGCATGGGTACTTCTAATATTTCCGACACTTAGTCTATTGGTTAGTGTGGTTATACTAAAATAAAAAGAATAAATAAGCTGGCGGGATGTGTTCAATGAGAGTGTGTGGCTGCGCGCCCCCGACTTCGGACCCCCCCATCCCCCCGTGATTTCCGCCTATGAGTGGATCACAAGGCTTTCTTTTTTCAATGTTTAACTTCTGAAAAGTAGAAAAACACTGGTGATGATTTCAGCTATCTATGCCAACATCAACAATACAATCTATGGACAAATACAGTATTTTACATTGTACTGTATATAACAGGATAAATAGCACTGTGGTTTATGGAGTGGAATTAAAAGATTTCTTTGGATCACAAATTGTCGTCATAGGTTGATGATGGGTCTGATGCTTTGAGAACCAACCTGTCATTGAAATCCACGACCCAACTTATTGTAACTTAAATGAAATACATTTTGTAGTTTGGTCCTTTTATAGTATATCATGTTAAAATACAGTACTAAAGACACCCAGTTATCTTGGTCAAGTATCATTTAATTTACTCTGACATATCTTTTATAACTACAGCGTTGCTCCTGGGCAGAGATTTTCCAGAATAGCTCTGGGTTCTGTTTTTATTTTGTGATGTAGTGCGGATGGACCAAAAGGAGAGGCGCGTTTATAACACAAACACATATTTTGGCTGTGAGTCTGTGATCTGTCGCAGGAGAAATAGCAGCTCCGTGGAGTCAGCAACTAGACGACATGGGCCTGATTAGGATGAACCACAGAACATGCAGTTTGTGATTTGCTCGGAGCAGAAACATTGCAAACATTCAGCACAATTCGTCTAGACACTTTATATCATTGGTTCTCATTTGGTGTGGCGTCAGGGACAAACCATCACTGTAGGACCATTAGCCGTGCACCAAATGACAATATTTACCTCCAATCATAAAATACTGCTCAGTTTGAAACCGTTAAAACTCATGTTAAATAATGTATTTTCCAACATGTTATTGTTTCGACTTTGAATGGAGCGGAAATCGTCCTCAAAAACACCATTTTCACAGACAGGTACTTTTTTAATGCTCTATGTGTAATCAAAAAGTCACCATGTCTTTGCAAGAAATAGAAACTAATGGGTGCATGGAAAAATAGTGGTCTTTTAGTGAGATTACATAGTGTAGCAATGTGACAGCTAAATCTCACTGCACAGTGGCAGAGCAGTTAGCCCTTCAGAATGTAAAGTATCGGTGTCAGACTTGTTGATGCTGCGTTAATGTGGGTTCCCATCAATCAGCTGGTGAATGTAAGTTCAAATTCAATGGGTTTCTGTTGAAGCGTCAAATTCATTCACACAGGAACAACCTGGGGGAAACGGCAGCACCTCCACTCAGCTGCCCATGTTCCCCAAGCTGCTTAGCGGTTTCCTCCTTCGGGATAATGCTAAGGTTAGGGGTTAGGCTTTAGGATTAGGGATTGAAGGCTAGATGTCAGACCTGTTAGAAAAGGTAAGGGTGAGGATTCTGGGGTGGAATCCGAAACGTTAATGAGTACGCAGGGAACAGCGGCACTTCTCTGAGTCTGGAAATCATAGCAGGGGGAAACGGTGGGACTTTTTCAAAAGAGAGGCACTGGATTGTTCACTGGTATCGCTGTTTTTTTATATTAAAAATGGATTAGAGCAATACCGAGGAAAAGAGGTCCTCAATTTCTATCATTAATTTGTTAGTTCTTCTTTATTACATGCTGAGATTATCCTTCCTTCTAGATCAGGGGTACCCAAAGTGTGGCTAAATCACTGAGGGGGTGTACGTTGGCCCTCAAGATGCTTATATTTTTACATAGTATTTGATTAATTTGGTGAATACACAGTCAATAGTACCTAAGGACACCAAAACTACATGTCCTTCTCAATATCCATCCATCCATCCATTTTCTTCTGCTTTATCTGGGGCCGGGTCGCGGAGGCAATAGTCTGAGCAGAGATGCCCAGACTTCCTGATCCACACACATCTCCTCCAGCTCTTCCTGGGGGATCCAAAGGAAAGTTAGACAAATATCTGTTTGTGTTTGGTCTGTCTACGTGAAAAACATTACTGCTTTCGGTCCCTTGCCTGATAATACTTGTTAGTTTTGGACCTCCATAGCAAACATTTGGGCACCCCTGTTCTTGATGGTATTTTATTCAATGAGATTGATGACAAAGAAGAAGATTTACAGAAGAAACATTTCTGCTTAGGGCACCAAAATGACTAGCAGTGGCCCTGAAACATCAGACTTTTTTATCAAAATTTAGGGCAATCCAAAAAAATAGATTTATAAATATTGTGAGTTTATTTCTTTCCAAATGATTGAAGAAATCTGTTATTATTCCAAACTTACAATAACACCACAAAAGAAAAAGAAACTGAAGGCAGCATGTTTGATAAGTCACTTCCCTGTTATTCCTATAATATACAGTATTTCAGTATTTCAATAAAACCGCATTTTGTAAACATTGTCTCACTCTTGCTTGCCTCTGCTCAGGGAGGACCTGGGTTTCCGCCTGATCTCAGAGCAGGTCAGCCACCACCCTCCAGTCAGTGCCTTCCACGCAGAGGGGTTTAAGCAGGACTTTGTGTTCCACGGATCCATCTATCCCAAACTCAAGTTCTGGGGCAAAAGTGTGGAGGCCGAACCAAAAGGCATCATCACACTGGAGCTACCGAAGTGAGTTTCTGCTATAACACTTATATTATAGACTAAGATGTTACAAATATTCTAGGCTTTCCCTTTTGGTCGCAGGCATAATGAATCGTACACATGGACAAATCCAACATGTTGTGTCCATAATATCATCGTTGGGCAGCTGTGGATAGAGCAGTATGGAAATGTGGAGATAACCAATCACAGGTAAGATCCAATAATAGTATCAAAGTGTTACAATTTCACTGTATACTGTAGTTTTACTCACAGGCTCTGGGGAGTGTCAGCATCTTTTATCTTAGAACTACACTAGACACACACTGTATTTTCCACTGTCAAATAAGTCCTTGTTTATTCGTCTGTAAAGTGCACAAACAAAAGCTTTTAGTAGAAACAAAGTCACATGATTCTAAAAGTTAGATTCTAAAAGTTAGTCAATTAGAAAATAAAACAGACTACTAATGCGTTTAACATATTAAACTGGAGATTCAACAAGGCACAGCCTACTGGGTTTATGCATAATTATGGATTTTTTGAGACAATAATAACATATAAATCATAAATATAAATAAATCATAAAATAACATGTAAAAAGTGACATTTATAACGTGACCCACCCACACCCGAAGTTTGTCATCTTATTTGGGTACCCAAACCGGGTGACCGCGGGTTTTGGGCCGACCCGCGCATTACTAATGGTGATATATCATGCAAAATCACCTTTGGATCCTCGTCCATAACATACATTCACATGGTTTTGGACAGGGCTGGACTGGCCATCAGGAGCACCAGGAGTTTTCCCAGTGGGCTGATGCACTTTTGGGCCGGTCTGCCGGTCTAGATTTTAGCAGCGGCCCAATTAGTTGCCAAGCAACATCAGCGCAGTTAAGCATGCGGTCCAGCCTGAGAAGACACATTCCTCCGGCCCCTCCCCTCCTATGTCAGACCATCTGATGAAGGGCTAGCCTGAAACGTTACCCTGTGGTGAATAAATAGAATTTGGGAGCTCTACAGCTGTGCAGAGTTTGTCTTCTTGCCACTAGAATTGTCTGGTGTTTTTTATACCCCCTGTGGTTCCCAGCTTACAACAAGCAGAAGAGCCCATTTCTTAGATACAGGCTACTATTAGTCATGTCTCTAACATTTGAGGGCCAGTCTTGAGCAAACTGTCCCGGCCTGATTTTTTCTGCCAGTCTAGCCCTGCTTTTGAAGTCCACTTTGAATGTTACCTCTACTGCTTTGTTTCTATTAGAGATCACTATTTCCTGGATTTTGTTGCATCGTCAATGAAACATAAAACTGTCCTCCACATGTTTAAAGCCCATAATCCATCTCCGGACCGGTTCTGAGCAGTTCTGTGTCCAAGTGTGTTTACCGTGAGGCCATTGATTTACAACTACGCCATTGCCTAAAAATGAAAGCCTGTATTCACTGTACTATCATGTGTCGTTCCCACTGCTGCCTGCAAAGAGCGAAATCCGGACCAACCCAGTCTCTCCTGTTTGTTCTTCACCTAGACATTATTAAAACATGTAAATGTAAAGCATCAGATTCTGTTTTTATCACCTGTCCACACTTTAGGGCATCACTATACAGTATACCTTAAAGTCATTATCAGGATCAGCCATTTCAAAGACTTTCTTTCTGCGGCTCTCTAACACTGGTCTTGCAGGGGAATTGGCCATGTCAGAATAAATGAGGACATTTTGTTCTTAACCAGGAGTGTGTGAGCTCAACAGTTACTTCTCTCCAACTTTTCCTTTTCAGAACCGGTGAGAGGTGCTTCCTGAATTTTAAACCCTGTGGTCTTTTTGGCAAAGAGCTGCACAAAGTGGAAGGTTATATTTTGGATAAAAGGTACAGTATCTCAGGTTGAATTATTCATTGGTGTCTCAAATTCATGGTCATAGAAATATCCAACTGAGTTCTAGGCTCAAGGTTCCTTTAAAAGTTATTAGAAATCTAGTTCTTATTCCTGCTTCCAATGTTAGGCTGTTCCGTCTCTGGGAAGAGATAAACCGCTGCTAAAAGCTGTGTTGCTAGCAGCCACGCTAATTAGACCTCATGCCCTGCACAGTTTAGCACCGACTTGAGCTGACACAGAGTTACATATCGAGATGCATATAAATGAACTTCCCACTCACATTGTTGTTTAGGAATGAAAGAAAGAAACTAACACAAATTGATGTTTTCTATTTGCGTAAAGAAACTGATCGGTTGCAATTAATCTGACTCCTCACACATAGGAAATGCATGTTGAAGGGAAACCTCTGATAAAATGGCTTTGTAAAATTTCATATACAAAAATACACTGCTTCTTTTAAAAAATAAGCTTTTAAGCAGTTTTAATCTCAATATTATTACATGAAATTGCTCATTGTGAGGTTACAGAAATATTCACTCCCCTGTATTTAAGCTTGACACTGAAAAGAAAAATTATTTCAATATCATTTTTATTCCTAATAATTCTACACTGATGCTTTTATAGAGGCTGCAGCTTTCGGTATCATGGCCAGAGAATGGAATTTACAACAGACATAAACCTTTTTCAAACAAACAAACTAACAAACTATAATTGAAAGCAATGTGATGGATGATGGTTGTAAAGAGTGACGACAACAATTATGGCCATTACTTTTCCAAAACGTTTTACATTTCAACTTTAACTCTATACACTCAAGACTAAGCCAGGTCTAAACTAGCACCAACCCTTTAAATCCAGGTCTAAACTAGGACTAACCCTTTATCCCCTTTGCTTTCAAGTGGATGCTAAATTAAGTGGGAATTGTTAATTTCATCTATTATATAAAATACAGTTGAAGTTGGATAGGGTATATTTCATGGCATGTCATCGCCGTTTGGAAGATATATCCATGTTTGGAAGTCCAAAATTGTACTTTGCCCACCGCCATGTACCCTGTGTGGTACAGGCCAGGGCACACAGGCAAGACTGCGGCGGAGCGAGCCGTGAAACTGCAGCGGAGACGCCCCCGCACGGACACGCACACTGTTCCTTTAGCTTAGTTTAGTTTATTTGTTACAAGGACAGTGGACCCGAGCTATGCAGTCGAGGTATGCAGGTATGCAGTCTTTGCTTGCTATTGCAGTTCCTTTATGGCCCAATGATGCGAATTTGCATCAAACCAATCTCTTCAAATAACTCACAAGACTCACAAAGTCTATTCTAATAAACAAGCTGAAGAACGAAGCAATAAGCTAGTAGATATTTTATTTACACAGAACTCATCTTATTTTTGTCAATTTGAGCAAAGTTGCAGCCTCAATGCAAAGCTTTGCTATTTCCACTAATAAGCTTCCATGAACCGGATGTGGTTCTCACTCTAACTGCTTGCAAACGGTCCCTAGGTATGTCTTGAATGTGCACAAATGAGCATCAGATGAATAAATGCATTATCTCAGCTGCGGTTTGTGAGGAAGTGGTATGATGCTAACACCGGCCGTTAAGGGGCTAACCCTTTAAATCCAGATATAAACCAGGTCTGAACTAGGACTAACACTTTAAATCCAGATATAAACCAGGTCTGAACTAGGACTAACACTTTAAATCCAGGTCTAAACCAGGTCTAAACTAGGACTAACCCTTTAAATCCAGGTCTAAACCAGGTCTAAACTAGGACTAACCCTTTAAATCCAGGTCTAAACCAGGTCTAAACTAGGACTAACCCTTTAAATCCAGGTCTAAACCAGGTCTAAACTAGGACTAACCCTTTAAAACCAGGTCTAAACCAGGTCTAAACAAGGACTAACCCTTTAAAACCAGGTCTAAACCAGGTCTAAACTAGGACTAACCCTTTAAAACCAGGTCTAAACCAGGTCTAAACTAGGACTAACCCTTTAAAACCAGGTCTAAGCCAGGTCTAAACTAGGACTAACCCTTTAAAACCAGGTCTAAGCCAGGTCTAAACTAGGACTAATGTACTAAGAGGAAGTAATTGAAAGAGATCTAAAAACTTCCTGAACCCTTGCACTGTGTGAATTCAGCATAGGAGACAAGGTAAATCAAAACAATGTATCTTTACTTTCTATAAGCAGTTTTTGTTCTGACACGCTGTATATGCTCATTGTCGGTACAAGTTAAACTAGAAACTTTCAGATCAGCGTCTCATTTTCAAATCGCATCACGCAAAATGTGGCTCAACAGTTCCCTGTAAATAATTCATAGACATCAAGGGCAGCGAGGGGCTTTGGTGACACGCTGCTAAATGTTACTACTGTGGGAATGGCAGATAAAATTTGATTAAAGCCATAGAGATAATAAAAAATACACTGTGGAGCAGATGGTTCAGAGAGAAATCACTTACAAAAGGTGTCAATGATTCAATTTCCCTGAAACTAGATACAGCTTTGAGTAGGAAAAAATAAGTTGTATAGCGCAGAAAGTAAATAAAAGCTTGATCCTGTGTTTTTCTTTTTTTCAAATGCCATCCACGGTATTTCCACCAGAATATTAACAATATATCAAGGATATAATCTGAGAAAAATGTCCTGGATGATAATGGAGAATCATTCCCGACCCAGTTGTGGTGTGTTTTTACCATTAAATATTAACAGTCTGTATAATAATTAAATAAACAAACAAAACTGACTCTGCCGCAATGTTTCTTCATGAAAAAACACACTTGGAATTGTGTTGTGTATCATTCATTTGATTCATTCTGCGTATGCGTCCCAAGGAGCTCAATATGCCTAATAAAAGCGTACATAGGTCACCGAGGCGAATGTGGAGGCCATCTTGCATTTGTCGGATTAGTCATATTCTCCTAGAAAATATGGTCAACAGAGCAACATTATTTCAGTTTTCACGCTGAATTAATGTAAGAACTGGATGTTGGATGGTGCACACCACGTGGACTTAGTAAACTAAAAGAAATATGGTAATAGCTGGACGTTTAGTTCCATTGAATTGCAGTTATATTATGCATTAGTGAGTGCTCATCCGTTTTTGAATTAATCCAATGCTCCAATTCACTTCCTTTTCTTTTTAAGTTATCTCACTGCTCTAGGCATTTTTATGTTCAGAAATATGACGGTCTAACTGTTTCCCATAGATGCATAGCCTATAGAGCATCGTAGTCCCACCCACTGCGCTGGTGCCGGAAGGAAAAATCCCATTCAAAAATCCCATAGACTTTTCCAAAAAAAAAAAAATGTCTAAAAGAGCGATTGCAGCTAATCAGCTCTGTGGAGACTTATGTGCATAAAACACACAATAATAAATTAAAGTTGCATCCAAAACGTTGTAATCCAAAAAGTTATAAAAGTATTTCGCTGTGTTTTCAAGTATTTGGTATTTTCTTGCTTGTAAACTATCCGCTCTATGGCTAGCAGTTAGCACGTAGCTGATTAGCCTCCATCGTGCTTTTAAACTCTTACAATTTGAATTTTACGAAAAGTCTATGTAGATTTTGAATGGGATTATTACTTCCTGGCACCGGAAAGAGCCCGGATGAGGGCGGGACTACGATGCTCTATTGTGTTATGAAATACCAAAACTTGGGTATTAGCCTTGACCTTTCATATTAAAAAGTCTGAATAGTCCATTTAGTGGATCCCATATTTACTCCCAACCCCTGCCCATTTCCTTCTCCGTTTTGTCGGGATTGAACTATCTCTAATAGTTAGGGTGACCAGACGTCCCAGTTTACCCGGGACAGTCCCAGTTTTGAGCCCTCTGTCCCATGTCCCTGTGAATTAATCTGAAACCATGCATTTGTCCCAGTTTTACACAACCTCTGTCCCAGTTGTCCCAGTTT
>OMNZ01116507.1:0-32786 GCA_900303255.1 Lesueurigobius sanzi
AGGCGCGTTCGAGATGGAGCGGCGCCTCGTCTGGATGATCGAGAGTTGGCAAATGTAGACGAGCGCAACAGGGGCGGAGACAAAAGGCAACAGGGGCGGAGACAAAAGGCAACAGGGGCGGAGACAAAAGGCAACAGGGGCGGAGACAAAAGCCTGAAGTCAAGCTGGACACGCTGCAGGGCCCGAGAACTGAGAGGGGCCCGAGAACTGAGAGGGGCCTCCATCACGTCAGATATCACATGCATTTCATGTTGAAGTTGAATAAAACTCATTTCAAAGCCATGTAGTCTCTGCAGTTGCTCCTGGGGAGATGCAGCGGCTGACCCAGACAGCTGCTCTCATTGGGTTTTCGTGCCCCACGTGCCCCTACGTGTCCGTGACATCAGAGCAAGTCTGGAGCAAGTAGGACAGAAATCTAACCATCATGCACCGTGCGTCTGCAGCCGGCTGTCAAAACTGCGCCCGTCTGGCTCATCTGGAACGCGCCTAACGCCTCAGCCGAGCTGTGAACCTGAGTCAATCACTTTAAGAAAAGTCACGTGACAGACAGAGTGTCATTTTGTATCGGTTTGTATCACATGTAATTGAGGCGCCAGTTCTACACCAAAGCACAACACAGAGCGCTCCGCTTGTTGTGGGCCTCATGTATCTATGATACTGAAAGTATCTATGCACACCTGCCTCACTGCCGTAGGAACCAGGTCCAGGTGAGAGCAGGAAGTGTTGTCTTTGGACAGTCCGATACATCGACCACTGCCTCGCTCAGACTAATGAAAGAACAAACCGAACGGCGCACTTCGGATCTTCACGGGATTGGTTGGAAACACACTTCCGGTTTATTTCAGCCAATGGATGGGCTTAACAAATTACACACAGAATTAAGCCCCGCCCACTCTATTCATGTGAGCGAAGGTGAAAATTGCATTCATCACTTTATCTTCTTGGAGGTATTTTATATTTTTTTAGTTTAAAGGAGTTACTGATGTGAAAACGTTTCATTTTACATGTACCACAGTAGCCTACGATGTGTTTTCCCCAAAGATATAATGTAGCCCGTCTGACATGTTCTTCCAACATCAGATTTCATCTTAACGTACATCTGTAGAAATTATTAAATGTTACTTCCTATTAAGTGTGTACATAGTATTTTTTAATCACTCAAATAGGCGCTATATCTTTGGAAAACTGCATAAGAGCCCATCAATTAGGCTTATTAGACGTTTATATTAGGTGGTCGTGCAACAGCTATAACAAAGTCAAGAGCAAAGTGGTAGGTTTTTCTCAACATAAAATTGCATGTTTGATCTACTCAACTACATTTTTAAGCTGCATTATTTAGTAGTGTAAGGGAGACACCTAGTGGACAGAGGCAGACTCAATCTCAAGAGACTGCGACTGGATAAACCCTCAGCTAAGTAGGTCAAGTCCGCATGCATTCATCTCGGCCATTTCAAAACGTTTCAAGAATGAACATTACATTTTATCCTCCCATAGACTCATAAAATTACTATTAAAAGCCTCTAGCCAATCAAAGGGCCATTATTGCACGCAGTTGAAGAGAAAACTACAATAAGAAACTAAAGTGAAACATAAATGGCTCAACATAATTTATTTTCATTTTATGTTAAAATGTACAGAGTTCTTTGAAAGTACTTGCTAAGAAAGAAAAACGAATAAATGGAATACATACAGGAACAGAGAGTTGAGGCGGCCGAGCACAGATCAACTGTCACTTGCGCCCGGTTTAGACCCCTCTCATTATTTTTGCGCTCTCTTAGCATACAACGCAACATGTACAATTACAAAGGATACAAAAAGGGAAGCGATATAAACAGACAAATATACTGAGCTCATTTTTACATGCCTTAAATGTAAGGAAGTCAGCCTATACACACACAAGTAAAAAAAAAAAAGAAAAATGCCAAGTGACCTTTAGATATTTGTAGTCCTTTTGTTTAAAATAGCATTAATATACTACACAAAGATAGAAAACTCTAGATGAGATGGAATGGAGAGATTAAAGGCATCTTAAAGTCACTAATAGTGAGTGGTAATTTTTTTAAATTTTGACTTTCTTAATAATTATTACCAAGAGGCAAGCTAAAAAATATGTTTGTTTTTTTCCTGAAACAGAAGTGAAAAAAATGACAGTACCAATATCATGTCAGAATTTCCTTTTATATTATAGAAAAAACATTTTCTCTACAATTGGTTTCTAAAGTCAAAGAGTCAGCTCGTGTCATAAAAGAAAGCTGCCCAGTCTGATAAAATTCAGAAAGAAACAACAAAAAATAACATAACTCTACACACAAAGTATGCAATGTCAGGTTTGTAAGAAAATGAAAACTCCTCTCGACTTTGAATACTGGTCAAGGCCAACTGCCTCTCTCCTGAACACCATGAACCCACAGGACGCCAGACCCGCTCCTGGCCCGACTCTACAGGTCGTATGTGGCCGGTCCGCGCACTAGATCAGGCATTAAGACACCTATTACCATAAGGATATCTGCCATTGCCGTTCCTCTAGTCAATTGGAGTGCAGAATTTGCCGTAAAGAAAATATGCAGTTTTAAACAAAACAAACATCGTTTAAATAGTCCTTGACCTCTTTGGGCCAGTAACAATAATATTCTTGTAGATTGGTGGTCAGCTACAACTTAATATAGCTGTCCTTAAAAGCAGTCACATGAATTTCAGTTTTGATCCGCTTCCTCAACGCTGTTAAAAATAATGACATTGTAGACTGTCAGTGGAGTGATTTTCTGAACCAGCCACCAGTTACACTAGTCTGAGAGTCTATGCACAGGTGGATTATTGGGAAATACCAGATATTTACATCAAAAGGCTGTGCGTCGACTGAAATAATGCTACTTGTCTTATTCATGGTCATGGACATAAACAGTAACTCCTCAATGACTGATTTTGGTTCGACACCATCCATCCCGGAAGACTCGGACTCACCTCGGACAGAGGCGCTGAGCTCATGATCTAATGAATCAAGGCGACAGCCACCAGAGATGTTCAACAAGAGCCATTTCAGAATGTCACACGTATGAAGACCAAAGCATACAAGAGGCTGGACTGCACACTAATATTTTCAAAAAAGTTGAACAAAAACAACAAAAATAAGAGTCAACATTAAATTGAACAAAACAAGAGTTGCCTACAATGTTTCATTGTCTTTTTTAAGATAAGGCTTCCTATATCAATAAAAGATTGTGTGCATGGTTGAATATTGTCAGTTACTTTTCATATGCAGTCTAACAAAGGTATTCCTGTATCGTCTTTTTTTTCCTGTCTGTCCTTCCCTCGCTCCTCCATAGTACTGGAAAAGGGAAGCACATGTGAAGGCCTTTGACAGAAGGCTGTGGGTTTGGCATGGAGCAGCAGCCAACTGCTGAGGTCCATGTTCACATGAGCCCCTAACCCGCCGACTGCTCCCACAGACAGCGAGGGAGAGGGGTGTCCTTTCCAAAACATAAAGGACGCAATGACAACAGAGAAAAACAGGAAACCCTTAGGACCATCGAAACCTCCTTTCCTCTCCTCTTTGTGGTGCCTTTTGGCAGTGCAGAGGGATCAGGAGTAACGACATGAGACACAGAACCCCGCTCTGACTCCGATTCCACTGGGTCCTATGCTCATCTGCTCATGTACGGTGGCTGCTTTGGGACACCGGCATAACTGTGATGAGAGGGAGTAGTGTACATCATGTTGCCATGGTGATTAGGCTGCATAGGCTGTTGTGGATAACCCTGGCCTCCCATCATCCCCATCTGCATCTGCATGGGGTACTGTGCAGGCTGATTCATGTATGGAGGGTTGCCATGATAGCTACTGTTCATCATGGGCTGGGGCATTCGGTATCCCGCTGCGGACATGGCATTAAGAGGGGCCATGTTCATGGAGTTGTATGGAGCGGGTGTTGGCATGAGGTTTGGCATCATGCCTCTCTGAACGGCCAAAGTGCGTGGGGTCCCCTGCATAGCCACAGCCCCGGAGCTGCGGCCGTAGAGCTGCTGCTGGTGTGGGGCAGGGGCCAGCTGCTGCGTGGCTTTAGAACGGATAGAAATGTGTCCTTTGACTGTGGCCATTTGTCCTTGTAGCCGCTGCGTGTGCGGCGGGGGGCCAAGGCCGATGTTTGTGGTGGGCATGTTGCACTGCAGCTGAAGGGAGCCCAGGTTCATAGAGCCAGAGCTGAGGTTGGGAGGGGGTGTCATGGTGGGCTGGCCCTGAGGGAGAGAGGTGTGAGGCGAAGGGGCCAGTCCCGGGTTGGACAGAGAGACACTGGTGGCGTAAGATGTGACTGACGCAGAGTGGGAGTAGGGCATGCCATGAGGGTCCATGATGGTGTTTGTGAGCTGCTGCAGTTTGGCCAGGCTGAAGGTGGCAGAGGGCTGAGGGTACCCCCCTGTGCCAAAGTCCTGGCCCATGCGTTCATAAAGAGTTCTGCCCGCTCCTCCGCCACCACTCTCTGGGATCTCCATGATCATTGGAGTGGAGGCAAAGCCATTACCCATACTGCACTGGGACAGGGGCTGCTGTTGCTGCTGTGGAGGAGGTGGGGGTGCAGAGGGCGCAGGTTGGGAGTTGGGGGTCTGCTGAGGTGGCTGCTGTGGGACCTTTTTTGGAGGCGGGGGCTGTTGCTGCTGGTTGGTGCTGGGAGGCCTCTCGATAACTCCACAGCTCTGAGGAGACTTGATGCCACAGCCGGGCGTGTTGGACGGAGGAGGGGGTGGAGGAGGCTGTGGCACTGCAACATTATTGGGACCACTGTTTGGGCCTGGTCCCGTCTGCTGAATGTGGCTGCAGCTGCCCATGGTGAGTTGCCCCCCTGTTCCGGCGGAGGAGTTGTGGGTAGGGGTTGGAGCGAAGGAGCAGCTGTTAGACTGGGAGGATGAGGAGGGTGGTGCGGAGCTGGAGGAAGATGGAGTAGAGGATGAGGGGGCAGTGGAGGCTCCAGCAACAGTGGCCGAAATACCACCTCCGTTTCCCCCATTGCCCGTCCCGTTGCCCCCTCCACCCAGAGTGGAGTCGTAGCTGCTGGGGTTGTCGTAGTTCTCCGTGGTGCTCTCTATACTGCCCAAATCACTGAAGCCACTGTCCACCACCTGCTGCGAGTGGTCAGACACTGACGGGACGTCCATCATGGGCGACGTCTCCATATTTTGCTGGGATGGTGCTGAGAGAGAACTGGGGTGCTCAGGGGTGATTTGAGTGTACCCTCCTCCTGTACCCCCACTATTGCCCCCTGCTCCATTTGGGCCGGGGGTGCCTCCCCTCTGCCCAGCAGGTGTTGTGTCCATGACGCCAGAATTGAGCCCGGGACTGTTGACCGAGCGCACTGATTGATTGGGCAAGGGTGGCATGGGAGGGTTGGGCATGGGGCTGCTGTGTTGGGATGCGCCACATTCCTCGACCATAGTCATGGGCTCCTCCTCCCCCTCCCCCGTGTGGCTGTAGCTTTGCAGTGTCCGGCACGCAGCCAGGGTCTCCTCGCAGTCCTGGTACGCCCCATGGTGCGGATGGGGTTCAGCCTCTTCCTCCTGGGCTTCCCCCTGCGTCAGGGACTGGACCGCCTGAACGGTCTCCAGGTCTAGCTCATTGGAGTGATGGTGGGGGTGGTGGTCCGGGGGGTTTGGGAGAGGGTGCTGAGGCTCCATTAACAGCGTGACACTCTTGTCTTCGTGCAGAGGCGGGAGCTCCATAGGTTCTGAGGGAACAGACATGGCCGTGACAGTCTCCACAGCTGCTGCAGCTGCGGCAGACTCCTCCTGCTCTCTGCGCCTCCTCTCGTCCTGCTGAGGGTCGACTGAGGACGGGCCGCTCTTTGGCGCCTGCTCTTCCTCAGCCTCCTCCTCCTCTTCCTCCTCCTCCTGCTTGTTGACGTGTTCTCTGGCCACGCTGTTCTCCATGTCTAAAAAAGCCTCTCCCTGTGGTTCTTCTTTAACAGGTGGGGAGCTGGCCCGAGAAGCCTGCTCCTCCTCTTCTTCCTCCTCTTCCTCCTCCTCCTCTTCGTCAGAGTCAGGGTCTTTGCGTTTCTTGCTGTTGCTCTTGTCATCCACGTGCCCGTCTCCTTCATCATCGGCATCGTGGTCCTCGCTGCGACGGCTGCCGGACCCTGGTGTGACTGCTGCTCTACGACTCATGCTGCTGCACTCCTCCTCCTCCCGTTCTTCATCATACTCGTCCTCTTCGCGCTCCCCCTCGGTGTCCTGTGGTCTGGAAGGGGGCGCTCTGGGTCCCGGGGTGGACGAAGACGATGATGGAGAAAGCAGTGGACGGGACGGGGGGCGACTGGGTTTGTCATCCTCCTGTTCATCATCATCTTCATCTTCTTCCTCGTCTTCAGGCTCAGAGGCGGGGGGAGGTTTTGGCACGGGCTGTGGGGTTTGTTTGAGGGCTGGGTTTTTGGGTGGCCTGCCTCTTCTTCTGGGAGTCTTCTGTTCGACGGGTTTGGGAAGATAATCGTCCTCTTCGTCGGAGTCTCTCTGCTTGCCGTCTGAACACATTTGTTTCCCGCTGTGACGGTCCAGAGAAGAGTCTTTGTCCATTTGTTGGTCCAGCTGCCTCAGTCGCTCCTGCTCCTGCCGCTCGGCCTCCTCCTGCGCCCTCTGCAGGTACCAGCCTCTGGGTTTGCGGCCTGGCTTCATCTTGATTTTAGGGGGTGGAGGATCCTCGCTCTGGTTTTCAGCTGCAGTGCGCTGGCTCGACCCACTGCCTGGGGGTCTCCCTGGCCCCCTTTTCTTCCAGTGCAGAGGTTTGCGGCTCTTTCCTTTGGGCCAGCCCTTTTTCTTTTTGACTGGTGCTTCAGGGTTGGCAGAGGGGTCTGAGGTGGATGCCGACAGGACAGACACCGGCTTCAAGACAGGGGTAAGTTCTGAAAAAAAGAAGCATGTATTCAATTATTGTTTGCGCAAACGAGTTGTATATTCACTTCTAGAGTCGTACTAGGGCTGCAACTAATGATTAATCTGCAGATTTGATGTGCTAAGCACATCGGCTCTTTGTACAATCAAGCCATAAAAAATATGGACAAAAAGCCAATCTGCTACCATCACAGCAATATCCTTGAGGAGCATAGATTGCTAAGCTTTGAAACTTTAAGGTTAAGGTGAAATTAATATTCAAATGTACATACAATTTAGCTCCTGAGCCTCCTGAGTTGTTTTCAACAGAGGATCCATAAACCACAACTATCAGGTCCCACTCTGCAGGACTTCATTTGGTCAGTCTCCCTTTTCATACAAAAGTGCAAAGCTGTGGAATTCACTTCCCACTGAACTTAAGACCATATCCAAGTTTAAAATGTCTCAGGCTGAAGGCCTGGTTGAAAACAAATCAAATATGTACCCATTTGTAAGTAGCACTGTGTATGTAAATGATTTTTGATTATGCTATAAATCTTTTACAATAGTTTTGTACTATAGACTTTTATTGTGTATTTGTAAATATTGTGGAAAGGCCCAATCAGGGACAGGAGTTGAAAATTAGCACAAGCTATAAATTCTTTATGCATCGCATCAGCTGCAAACGTATATTGTAGCTATGTTGACTAAATCATCCCTGACAAATAAATGAATAAGATTATTTTTTACTATTAATTTACTGAACACATGATGCTAAAGTTTTAGGACATCTTGACGTCTTCAGAAAGTAATGCCAGTAATGCTTTTAGTGGTTTGAACAACACTACAGCTGCATTTGTGTTGCCCAAAGCTGCAGATGAGTTCCACTATATGTGAATATGCCATTCCTCATTTCAAAGCACAGAACTACAGAATTCAGTCACTGAGCTTTAACTCCATGCGGCTGTGTGGGAGTATGAGAGAGTCCTCTTATAATAAACAAGTTTTAGCCTTATGATCTGGTATCAATAATGTGGGGCTCATTGTCTGACTGAATCATCTTTGCCTTCAGCTTCTTATGTTATCCTTGCTCTGTTTGAGTCTATGTATAAACCAGAAACCATTAATTGATTACTAAAAGAGTTGACCACTATTTCAATGATCCATCAGTTGGCGATTAATCGATTGGTTGCTCCAGCCCTAATTCGTACCATCATCCTCAGAGTCTGTGAGGTTGGTGAGGCGCGGGCGTTTGGGGCCTGGGTCAGATAAGCGCAGAGCAGAGCGGGCAGGTGGGTATCGCCTCAGGGGATGTCCAAAAGGTGTCTCCTCCTCCAGTCTGGGCATGGGCCTCTCAGAGTCTGAATCCACAAAGGGCTCGTCCAGGACTTCTGTGGTCTCGGAGATGGTCTCCGTCACCACGCTGCTGTGGGGGTGACTGCGCTGACGAAAACGACGCTTCCTTAGGGGCTTCTGGGAAAATATGCAAACAGTAAATTGGTTACCACAAATTCAACTCAAGTTTTCACCCAATTTAAGAGGAGATCAGATAATGCTTCATTGATCTCACAAGGGAGAAATTCACTATATTTGTTAATTGTTGCACTAACCTTGCACTTGAGCCCCATGGCTGGTTTGGTGAGCATCGGAGGAGAGCACGCCCTCCTGTCCTCATCATCCTCGTCCTCCTCCTCGTCCTCCTCCTCATCCTCACTGCTCTCACTGAAGCAGCTCTTCCTCACCGGAGAGTCACTCATTCTGGGGACTCCAGGCAGCTGTCCCAAACTGTCCCCAGGTCCTTCAATCAGTCTGGGTTTGGGACCTCTCTTTTTTCTAGGGGGGCGGCCTCTCCGGGAGGGGGTTAACGAGTGACTGGTCATTCCCAGTTTGTGAAAAGATAAGGGCTCCGTTTGTCTGTCCAGAGAGAAGAGAGAGGACGGGCTGCTGGCAGAGCCCAGCGTTTTGTCCTGCTCCGTCTCATTGTCTTCATCGTCGTCATCTACAGGTCGGATTTTAGGGGGCCGACCGGGGTGCGAGTCTCTTCCTTTGCCCCAGGGCCAGTTTTTGGGTGGGCGCCCCCGAGGTCGCCGCTCGCCGTTTGTGGAAGGGGCAAGACGCTGTGGCTCAGGAGGGCTGCGGATCGGTGCAGAGTTTGGGGAACTTTGGCCGAGGGGAAACCCCAGAAAGCCCTTACTCTCTTCCTCGTCTTCATCATCGTCTTCCTCTTCCTCATCCTCCCTTTTCTTAGCTCGACGCATGTGCCAAGACATTGAGGACGCCTTAGGATTTGGCTTGATCTGCAAATCAAACAAGAATGAAGAACAACACATTAAAAATAATTAGTGACAGAGCAGGAGAACCTCTAACCTCAAAGCAATCGACCAACATGTTTTCTTATAGTTGAATAAATTTAGTTTTTGTCCACAGAGTATATTGCACAAGCAGCAATTTGTGTAAAACAGACTGCTGTTTGCCATCTACATCTAAATACATGGAATTTTATCAATTGCGAACATGAAAGTCTAAAATCATGCCGGAGGGATTGTGAGAGCTAGAAATAAGATTGGGACACAGCTAAAAGTTTAACCTACTTTACCTCTTTCAAGGTTGGAAAACAGAACAAATCAAGCCCAAAAACTTGTAAGATTTGCTAGTTTAAACACAAAACGGAGCACTTGACTCTCGAGTGGAGAATATTATTCCACCTCGTCTTCCATGCAACTGTAGCTTTACCTCTTTGCGCTTGTCTTTGTCAGCCTCTTCGTCATCGTCATCGTCGTCGTCCCCCTCTGCGTCTGAAACCACGGTGTTGGTCACGATTACAGGAGTCCAGCGCAGGCACTCAGGGTCCACCTCCAGCAGCCGCGGCCGGGCTTTGAGTCGCGCCATGTGGTCCGAGACCAGTTTCTCACGACGGATGAGCACCGTTCTGTAAAAAGATACATTTATTACTATGTTCTGACATTTGGGTTTCCTCATTCAGACAGTTTTAATTTAATGTCATAATGTCAATATACAGTGGCTTCAGGAATTATTCATACTCCTTGATTTATTTGTATGCAATTGTCAAGTCCATTTTTTTTATTCTTAACTAATACAGAGGTTGTACTGTACTGCAGTGGTTCAACATTTTTACCTTCCGTACCTCTCGGGCCTTTCCTTTATTCTATGAGTACCCGCTGCCTCGATGGTTTTGTTGATTAGTTAGAAAGTGAACGACTAAAACTCCTAATTATCAGTAAAAAAGACTAAATAAACTCAAACTCTTACAGTTGCATGTTTTTTGACTATAACAATCAAAAATACAATTTGTTTCATCTGATTTTTTATTTGAAATTAATCCAAGTACCCCCTGCTAACCTGTGTACCCCTAGGGGTCCCCGTACCAATGGTTGGGAAACACTGCCTTACTGCATCAAGGACAATTAAAAAGAATTTACTAAATACCTAAACTTTTATAAAAGTTTAAAAACAGTGCAACTACAATCGAGTCAGAATACAGTGTCTGAATAAAACAATCAAATTTGTGTTATTCTTTTTTCTTAAACTTTTAAATTGAAATATATTATTGTAGGGTAATCAATGTAGACATTTTACCAGTAATAATGATATGGTATGGTTGTGCATTGTCTTTTATCCCTTACATTTTATTCTTAAACAAAATTCATTCTTAATGTGACATTCTATATCCCAGCTTGAATTTAGCAATTCTGCAAGATCATTTTACTAAACCATTTCAGCACACTGTTCCATAATAACTAAACAATTGTAAGAAACGTATTGTTTTTTCCACCCGATCGTGTCAAAAGAAGACTTCAAAAATGTTTAAAATCAGGAAAACGAGGTAAAGATGGGTTTAAAAATGAGTAAATTGTGTAAATGTGAGCCAGGAGAACGCTGAGTGTGGTCTCTAACCTGTCTCCCCGCTGCTCCAGCATGGTGAGGCTGTGCAGGGTGGTGGTGATGTCTTGTGGGCAGATGCCGGTCAGTTTGCTCAGGTGGCGGATGGTAATCTGTCGATCGCGTAGTTCATGAAGACACTCCAGCACCACGCTCTTCCAATAGGCCATATATGATAACCGGCCCAGGTCAGAGAGGGGCTTCTCTGGTGACCCCGGCTGGCCTTCGCGCTTTGACAGTAGATAGCCTAAAAATTAAACATAATTATTACAAATGAGAGTCTATATTTACACATGCAATGTATCTCACAACAAATTACTCTAACTATTAATCCCATAAAGGGCAATTTTTTGCAGCACCCGGCCAGACATACAAAAACAAACGGCAAGTATGTGTTACAACAGTTCACACAAGATTAAAACACAAACAATTAAGATTAAAAGTTTAAAAATCTAATCGCAGAAGAGATAAAAGATTGACAGTAGCGATTAGTTTTGGTCACAAGCGGGTGGCAGCACCAAGCTGAGGGTGGCAGCACCAACCTGAGGGTGGTAGCACCAAGCTGAGGGCATTCAACTAAAACATGAAGATGAAATGTGCCAGGTGTATGAGCTGACCAGCTTTCTTAAAAGGTACTATACCTGTTTTTTTCCTAGTAATGGAATCAAATTTCTTTTTTCCTCCGTTGTAAACTCAGACATTTGTGGAAATACTGTGCATCTAGCAAAGCATTTTTATCAGTTTTTTTCAGTTTTCAGGCTACTTTTCTTGCATTTCTGTGATCGTGACCGTGCAAGTTGTGAAAAGTGCTTATAAACTCATCTCTATGAAGAAATTGGCCTTCAGAAAGATGTTAGCAAAGTTAGGAATGTGTTTGGACCACAACTATCTATTTAATTTACTTGCTCCCTCTTGCAATATTTGATGAAAGACAGATGAAAGTAAATGTTAGAAGGCTTTCAATATACAGCTCGGGGGAAAATTAAGAGACCACTTAAGTAGTTTAAAGAATGACACTAAAATGTTTATTTTACTCAAACACATACCATGAATAGTGAAATCAGAAAACAACGATCATTTTGCAGCTGTCTCTTAATTTTTTACAGAGCTGTATGTTCAATCTTCAAACATGTTGTGTCATAATCCCAGATAGTGGGAGTAACCAAATTATATATTTTTTCACCTTAATTCATTAGAGAAAGTATTGAATTTTATGCCAGTTTTTGCTTGATGTCGGTGGGTCCAGTAATTACCAGGATATTGACCATAAACCACGTCAAAACACCTGCATCTTGAGCGTTAGAAGGAAGAGTCGACTAAATAACACGGCCGGTTATCCATCTCAATATTAAACTATTATCCTGTCATTCTTTCACATAAATACAACCCATTTGTTAAGTAATCAACAAACAAACTCACTGAAGTCGATGAGAAACCGGCCGAAGCCCTGGCGCTGGTACTGGGGAAGGATCATGATGCATGATACATTGTATTTCTGTTGACAATGCTTTTCCTGGAAGAGAATGAAAGCACAACGTTACAAATGGTAAACTTCAGATAATGTTTGGCAGGAAACACGTGCATGTCTGCCAAGTCTCAACAAATATGCTACACATACACATTCATTTTTAAAATATTGTGAGCAAATGTCCCGGAAGTCAAATTTACAGCCGCGTGTCTAATGTAATGTTTGCTAGAGGTTTGCAAACTGAAAAGGCTATAATTTCAACAGGTTTTTAAATATCCTTTGTTCAATTATACAGTTTAAAAGAGTTGAAGAGAAAGTCTATTATGGGTAATTGTCGCCATCACAACTTCCGAATATGTCTGCAGGCATGTTTTCTTGGACATTGTTGAGTGTTTTCAGTTATTTTCTGTTTAATGGGTTTTTATCATGGGCTTCAGGTCCCGCGGCTCATTGTAGAGTGACTGGTAAGAAACTGAGTCCATATCCGTGGATGTCATGTGTGCGGTGGGTCAAGTGGCTGAATCCCAGAGACATCAGCAGACATCTCTCCCTTCCCCATTTACATCGATGCATCAGATATGCAAAGATTGTCTCTAATCAGTGGCATATCGCGCAAATCATCCGTCCAATTCACATTCTTCCCTCTCAACTTCATTCACATCGTCACCATCTGTCACTCGCACACCAGTGGTTTCACTAAGGATCATTTTTCTCAGTCATTTTGAAGGACAGGGTTGCTGATTTTGCCTGAAGAAGACCCTGCTGGCTCGAAACGTTGCAACCTAATAAATCTATGCAAGGATTGATGGTGTGCGGGATTTCCTTTCTGTTTCACTGTCTGGGTTTTACCTTCATCCTATGCACCCTTCCTTAGTGATGTGCCTCCTGCCTTTTCCTACGAAGGACAGGGTTGTAAAAAATCTGTTGAGCTATTTTTATTATTTATTAATTAATCTCTCATTATATACCTAGTATTATTTATGTACAGCCTTCAAAATTTTATGTCAGAAATCAAAATATTTTGTCATTGACAGACTTTTCAGTTAATGTAACCTCTGTCTCACACAGAGGTTTTCGATCGTTCTTCATAAACACCTGCTCTTTCAACTAGCAATAACAATTCATCCTTTCGTTTTCACGCTCTGCAAATACCCTTTCTCTTCAATCTTTCATGCAATTGTTTGTTGCCATTTTTCGCCATATTATGCAATCAACAGTAAGTGCACCGCGTGACAAACTGACTTTTTGATCACAGCGCCGCTTAGTGAACGAGATTTTGGGAGATCGAATTGTATATGGCATGGAGGGCCACAGATCGGTGGTCAGTGCAGTCAAACATTCAACTTAAGAGTGGGTTAAACCTTTCCCCACCTGTATTTACTCTGGAACCTAAATGCAGACATGCAAACACAGAAGGTATGAAAAAGGTGACAAACAAAAGTTCGGGGTCTGGGGGAATCGTCCCCCAGAGATTTTTTGATTTTAATGGTGCAATTTGGTGCATTCTCATGCATTTTAACAGACCAATAGGTAAAAAAAAATTCCAGTGTCAACTCACTAAAAATGTTAATTTAATTTGTAACTTAACATGGAACTTCCTTCATGTAACAATATTTATCACAATACCAAATGCCAGAACAAATAACTTACAGAACAGATATTCACTGTATAGTTCAAAGTCTTACCACAGTGAGGGCCTTTATTTGCTTTTAGACACAAGCCTTAAACACAACCCTGGTTTGGATCTTTGTGTCTTTTATCAATCTGTCATTTTAATTATAATTATCATACTATAATACTATAATATTTTTGAGGTTTTAATTGTGTAGAGTCATTGAACTTGTTGAATTGGCACACATCACCATAGATGATACTTTTCAGCAAGAAGCTTGTGGGCCACCAAACATTAGTCTGAGGGCCGCATTTGTCCCATGGGCCGCACTTTGGGCACTCCTGAAACAAATAAATGACTTAATCTTTATAATAAGGAGTGTAATTATAAAGGGCTGTGCTCAACATATCGTAACTGCAAAACAGTATATCGCTACGGAGCACTTGACGATATGTGTATCCTGTCCAGGCACCGTGATACGCAAATTATAAAAGAAAATTCATTAAATCTGCTCATGGTTTATTCATAACACATCACAGCACGCTCACGAACTACTGCAAATGCAGGTTTCAGTTGCTGAACATATTTAGCATAATAAAAAGAACTATTTATTGTACCTATGAGACCATTTTTCTTCAGTTTCTTTGGAATATGTGTTGTATTATGGACGCTGTATCAGGATACACTTGTATAGAGTACGTATTGTACCGTGGACCCTGTATAAAGACATGTATTGTATCGTGAAGTTGTTGGCAATATCCAGCTCTACTAATTATTGCACTGATTCAACATTTCTCCATACGACTATGTGGGAAATTGTAACTTCAATGACCATTTTCTCAAAATGCATTTTTCTACACTTAGTAGTAGTATCCACTTAAGTGCCACTTAAGTGTAGTATCTACACTTAAGTGGCACCTACAGCTTTCCAGTCTTGGACTTATTATTTTAAAGGCTTGTTAAGAGCAATTTTGAAATATTTCATTCCTAGCCTGAATATATTGTTCAAAAACTGAATAAATGTGAACAAATCTTTCCTCATATTCAAGTCAGTAATCTACTGCAAAAGTTTCAAATTGATATTACTATGATCTTATTCGCCTGAAGTGTCTCAGCAAATGGAGAGAAATGTTGTAACCGAGTCTCACCTTAGAAAAGTAGCCGACCAGGTGACACCCTTTCCCGTCATTCTGCGTCAGGACGTAGAAGAGGAACGGCTCCACGTCGTAGTACAAGGTCTTGTGGTCCAGGAACAGTTTGGCCAAAAGACACAAGTTCTGACAGTAGATTGTGCTCACATTTCCGTCAACCTGTCGAGAGAATAGGGCCTAGTCAGATTAACGCAATTCACAAGTGTTGGGCAATGTGAGCTGCATCTCCGGAGACCGAGGCCGTTGGAAAGAGGTAGACAAAGGAAATGGAGGGAGGTTTCGGGTCTGGCAGCCGGCCACTTGTTCCAGCCAAGAAACCAGAGCTGCAGCGACTGTGCCCCGAGTCAAGTCACTAAATTACCCCGCACAATGCTGTCCCACTGACAAGAGCTTTGCCGTAAATTTGAGCTAATAATGCAACACAATAGGCAGTGAATGTATGGTATAAACGCACATTAGTTAAACAGGCAGTGAGGCATTTGGTTGCAGCTGTATAACTTGGGAAATGGACCTAAATATTTTTATTTGATGGCTCATCGTCCTAGAGTGATTGATAGCTGGTAACGTTGCTATACGATTGTGCAAACTGCGCCGCGATCAACACGAAATTGCAGATTTAATGGCCGAAAATAGCAGGTCCCAAGCATTTTTTATATTTACATAATATAATGTAATCCTTTGAAAATAGCAGAAAATGTGTTGCCATTTGGATTTATCATGAATAAAACCTGCTCTGAAAGTTGAGCAGTTCATATTTCAGTCCACTCTCAAATGACAATGCTCCAGGGTATGTTTAAAGTCTGCACAGCACACAAATCAGAAATCTAATTGCAATTAATATGCGTATCAAAATGTGGAGCCCTAATGAGAGACACTTGTTTCACAGGGACACGTTGGCTGGAGTCTACCCCTGCAAATACGGACCTTAAAGTGGGCTTATCATGCATATACAGTAAATCTTAAAAAACGTCTTAAAAACTTCCGTCGGGCTGTCTGTGCATTGATATTTAGCTTTTTATAAATTTAAATAATGCCCCCACACAATGTTTTATAATGCAGCCAGGGCTGGAGAGGATTCTGCCTGGACCTGGAGCGCCTCAATACACTTTCTCTTTGATTTAACAATGTGGCTAGCAGCGCAACAGAGTTAGTATGAGCACAGAGCAGCTCAAGACCGATGCAGTATTGGATTATTAGCCTTAAAAATGTGGAGGACAGTTTGAGGGTTTGAGGAATTACACAAATTGTACCCAGGAAGTACAAAACAAAGCACTGCAGAACCTTGGATGACTTCAACATGAAACGACCGAATGATTCCAAGTATTAAAAAGTCAATTTCGCATGATACGTCTCCTTTAACCGTGGTACTCTGCACCTTCTAACCACTCGGCCACTGCTAAAATCTCACCTCGAAGACCGAGACGTCATCCTTCCTGTAGATCTCGTTGGCGGGAGGGTGAAACCACTGGCACTTCTTCATGTGCTGGTAAAGGATGCTGCGGCTTTTCATGTAGCGCAGGCAAAACTCGCACAGGTAGAGCTTGGGAAGTCTGGAAAAAATGACATGAATAGTTGAGTATTTTTTTCCCCTTCTCTTTTTTATTTTTTTATTTCTTCACATAGCCGCAGCTTTATATGGACTAAACAAGGGGTAGGCAAGTTTGCTTCGTGGTTGGCTGATTTTCCCCATCAAAAAAAAATGGCCTAAAGTTAAAGAATTGCGAGAGTTGCATTTCTGACCTAACATGTGGTTTGGGGGGGGCTTCCTTGAAAAATATAACATTATTTTTTGCGTACTTAAACAGGCATTTGATCTTTCATATGAGTAATAAAAACTATGGAAATTACCCCTGTATTACTTCTATTTAGCAAAACCTTCATTCAAATAGGATTGTAAATTAAGCTCTGAAAGATAAGCCAAATGATTCAGCCGATAATAAAAAGGTATGTGCAGGAATGAGGAAGTCAAATTGAGTACCTATTTAAGACCGGAATAATTTTAAGACTTTATGCCACATTGAAATATAGCCGGAAACACATTTCTAACTCCTTGTAGTACTTTGTTTATAGTGCCCACATTAAGACATGAACATTTACAGGGGCTACTTTAGGGAAAAAATAGGCTTTGAATATGTTTTATCCAGTATCACATTGTGCTCGAAAATTCCTGTTACAGATTGACTTTCAAGACATGGTAGTTTAATAAAGGCAAATATTCCTCAGTCTTCGTCTGTACTCTGTAGTTGGAGTGTAGGACGGTTCACTCTCTATCCAAAAAGCTTTGTCAGCAAATTAGTAGACTTGACACACTCATGGGTCTCTTAAGACACCTAATTGTTGCTTGTTAGGTGTGAATAGGTCAGAAAGTTTTTTCCAACCTTTAGCACCAAGAGAGGTGGCACTTAAAGGTTAACTCCTCCTACTGGTTTCTTCTGAAGAGACCTACGAGACCCACAACTACAGAGTACAGATGAAGACTGAAGAATCTTTGCCTATGATGGACAACTCCTGTACGATTGAGAACCTACACAGAATAGTTTAAGATACGCTATGGTCTCTTAATTGGGTTAGTGTTAGGGATAGGACAACTTCAGATTTGCTTTTATTTGACATTTACGTGCGACGTGCGTATTTCGTAAAATAATTTGACTTGGCTTTAAAAAAAAAAAACCTTACACACCCTCCAAATTAATACCTAAATTGAAATAAAGACCAATACTTTTTAAGTGCAATAGCTTTGGTTAATTTCAATGGAGAACTGTAAGACTGCAAGACCACACAGACACTCAGTAACACCAATCCAACCAAGTAAAGGTTTTTCCATTTGGTCATGAACAGGAGGTAGAAACTTATTTTGACTGTGTGAATGAAGATTGTAAAATAGTCGTGAGTTGCCTGTAATCCTCGATGATGACTAAATGACCATTCCATCTTTTCAAAAACCATTGTGATTCGTCCTGTTACCTGCTGTACTCCTGTGGATACGGAGACGAGTACCACGTCTGGATCTCGAATTTCCCGAACTCTATGACCGAGGGGCAGCGCATCTGTGGGTCTGGAGGTCCGGTCACTCCCACTTTCTGTGCGACGCAACAAACCAGACGAAACATGAAGACCATAAACAAGATCAAAGTTTAACAATTAGCAATTTTGACTATAAAGAGGAAACATGCCTTAGATGTAACACAATTGTTCCTAAATTTATTCCCGCATTTTCTAATAACCGTGCACTCACTGTTGACGCTAATCGCATTACAGCCTTTTTACTGGGCATTTAAGGCCTGCTACTTTGCAAAAATCAATGACGGGGTAGTGCTTTGTCAAACTTCCACAACATGGGATGTAGACAACACCAGTCTTTAGAGCAAATCCCGCTAAAGTGAGTAATAAAAGTAAATGGAACTTAATAATTAACACTACAATTGGAAAGCGGATCGATATGGTGTACTGATAGGCATTTACAGGGTTAGTTGCGTGTTATAGCCATCAAACTTTCAAACCAAACCACACACTGCGGCCATAGTTTATTTAGCATCCAGCGCTAACATCTCACAACAACGCCGTATTGGATACATTTGCAGTGGGTTCAGAACGTTGTCAGATCTCTTGTGAAGTATTTCTGCTGAGTTTTTACATTTAGGGCAGAATTTTAAACTGTTGGATTGATTTCTTCATGCAAACTCTGGTGCAAATATACCGTAATGTTTGGACTATAGAGCGCACCTCAATATAAGCTGCATCAACCAAATTTAAAAGGGAAAATGTTTTTTCTTTCTTGTAGGCAACCTTGCTAGGTGACTATTGTTGTTATTTTGTGCTATACAAAAATAAATTGAATTGGATTGTACCTATGGTTTTCCTCCAAGAATCGAAACTACTGGTTACTGGTATATATTCTAATTTACGAAATTGTGCAGCACTATATCCATTTCATCATGTAGCCGTTACAAAACAGTAAATTTACAAATTAAGTTTAAGTCTGGAAAAAATAGAGAGAAAAACACATTTAAAAAAAAAAAATACAAAGTATCCTGAGCAGGACTAACCATAACTGCAGACCGAGTCCATTACAATCCTTTATAGCTGTGCTGAACATTTATAGAAGTTTAGTGGAAAGTACCTCAATGAACATGACGATATGCTGTTGTGGCCATTTTATGGACTTTCGGAGATTTGAAAGAAAGATTGCTATGGCAACGGCCCTCATTTTTCATCACATTGGACTCATGGGTATTATTTCACTTTCTCATTGTTGTATGATTGTATGATGAAACAAATTAGAAAGTCCAAGTTTGGAAGCATGTCCCATTTTAGGGCTGTGCAATTAATGAACCTTGTGAATGAATCATGATTATTGTGACAATTAGGGCTGCAAGATTAATTGACATCGCAATTTTAAATACTGCAATTACCCTACTCCAAAGGCTAATGGTTTTTTCAGCCTTGCATCTCCAGAGTTTCATGAAGCTGAAATATGTAAGAGCAGTTAGAAGTATATTATTACTATAGGGCTGTGACAATATACAATAATATTGGTAACCGTGATCACTTGTCAGTTCAACTATGGCAGATAATTACTGTTAATATTGTGAATTTTGTCTCCAAGGAAATTGTGAGACGAAATTTCCATATCATGCCATGCTTATATGGAATTGAATTAAAGATATTAAAATCGAATTGCAATTTCTGTCCGAAAAATCTCAATTAGGAAAATCGTGCTGCCAACTAACAATAAAAAGAAAACTTACTAAATAATTCTTTGAATAATCATGAGTTCAATTATTCAGAAGATAATTGCAATTATTTTTGTCATAATAGAGGAGCCCCATCTGGAATATTGCCATTTTATTGCAACATATTTTACTAAACCGTTGTTCCTTTGTTGTTCCAATTTGTTCCTTTAAATTCAAACAAAAATCATAAGCATTTGCTATAAGACATTAGTTTTTTTTTTTTTTTTTTTTTATCAAATTGTGCCAAAGAGAAAGAATGCTAAATCAGGACTAGGACAAGGCAAAAACTAGAAAGAAATGTGCAAAGTTATAATGAAAATGTGATCATCTGATGTGATCAATTATTGCTCAAATAATAGTGATTATTATTTTTTCCCATAACCGAGCAGCGCTATGTGATTCTAACATAACATTTGAATAAATATTGAGGCATGGAAACTTCCTGAACCCACACGATGAGTTGCTGTAAACTATAAAAGTACGGCACCTGTAACGCCAGCTCTTGGATGTGTCTGAATAACTCGATGTCTTTTTCTGTCAGGTTTTCGTGACCCGGCAGTTTGTCATCCTCTTCACGCCAGTCGCTGCCTTCCTGATTGTCTGGGGATTGGAGAACAGAGTCACCATTAGTACAAATCTAGTGCGAGGCTCTCCAGACAGGGAGCCAAGATGTCTGACCATTGATTTTCTGTGCCTGTGTGTTACAGCCACAGTCACAGCCGGAGAGATGCACGACCACAGAAGACATCATTGTTCACACAGACGGTTACATACAGTACATCAGTGGTTTTCAGACTTTTGACACGGAGTATCACTTGGGCACATATTGGGCTTTTTTTAAAAGTGGGGTATTGTTGTAGAGAAGTGGTTTCTAACCTTTTTTCATCTGGCATACCATTTCATTTATACTCGGAGTACCCCCTGCCTCCAGGGTGTGTTGATTAGTGAGTAGTGAAGTGAATGACTAAAAATAAAACTATAAATCAAAAAAACTCACTGTTTACAGTTAACTGTTTTTAAATAGGCTTTCTTGCATACTTAAATACTATTCAGTTTGATCTTATTTTTAATCTGAAATCGTTTTACAAGTACCTCCTGCTGAGCTCTCCCGTACCCCTGGTTGCTGAAGAGTAAATGCATTTCTGCCACCACGGAGTATGTTGTCAACCATTGATTCTCAAACAGTGGGTCGCAGGAGATTTTTGTTGGGTCATGGTGGAATTGACCTTTCGCCAAGCCCTAGTGTTGCCACCTGTCCCGGTTTTACCTGATTGTCCTTCTTTTTAATCACAAGGTTATGTCCAATTTCGCTGTAGAAGGGCATTTTTTGTCTTGGGTTAGATGTGAAGGGCGCCGCTGCTTATAAGCAAAAGGGTCGATTGGGTTGCCAAAATGTCCAAGTTTTTTGTCAGGCACAGGTGGCAACCCTACCAAGCCCCAGTGGTAAACTAGTTTTACCGATGCTAATAAGCTAGCAAGCACCACCCCCAGTGAGTTTTTGGCTCAGGGAAGGCAAAAAAACAGGACTCGCTCCATCATATTGCCTGGGAGAGGCCTGAAGTTTGTCGGATAGTAACAGTTGCGAGGATGTTTGATTGGACAATGACCGTTTTGGGGCGGGGCTTGGTAAAAGGTCAATTGCATATTAAAAGCAGTGTCTGCCTGGACTCCGCTCATCTCTGGAGCATCACAGTCCCACCCACCACGAGCACGTGCCTCGGTGCCGGAAGTAATAATCCCATTCATAAACTGCTTTTATGAAAAAAAACTTTTAAAAAAATGTATATTAAATGTTTAAAAGAACGATGGCAGCTAATCAGCTACGTGGAGACGTATGGGCATAAAACACACAATAATAAATTCAAATTGTATCCAAAAACCAAAAAGTTTTGTTTTCAAGTATTGGGTATTTCCTTGCTTGTAAAATATCCGTGCTATGGCTAGCAGTTAGCGCGTAGCTGATTAGCCTCCGTCGTGCTTTTAAACTCATAAAATTTGAATTTTTCAAAAAGTCTATGCAATTTTTGAATGCGATTTCTACTTCCAGCACAGAGGCGCGTGCGTGTACAGACGAGCTGGTGGGCGGGACGATGATGCTCCATTGCACATATTTAATCTACAAGCTGTTCAAAAGTTTATTCGTCGTCCCTCTCCCTCGCTCGCTCTCCTTGACCCTCGCTTGCCCACTTTTGCGTCTCAAAGCGCGGCCCGGTGGAGTCTTTGCGATGATATAAAGGTGTGTGGTATTTATGAACACTTCAGATTTGTCCCATTTCTCTGGCCCATTGTTTTTGTACAGCATATCAAATGCTAACTTTAGCTTGACTTCTAGCGCCGATGCTCCAGTCTAAACTGTTGCAGTCAGAAGGGGACTTGTTAGTCTCTTTGTATTTAAGTGCAACTCGCGCTACAAGTGGGCGGTAACCACAGCCATGTGCTGCACTGTGTCTGTGAGCTGCTTCCTACTGACGTCTGAAGTACAGAATGGTCTATATTGTAAAAAATGATTTTCATAGAGATATGAAGGTCTTCTCTTTATCTAAAGGATCAAAAAACCTCACAGTGACTCTGAATACAAATGGGGCCTATTCAGTTATATTGCATTATAATTATTTTGTAGTAGGCCTGGCTCAAAGGGGATGGGAGGTGGGTCATGAGAGATCACCAATGAAAAAAAAAAAAAGTCACCTGAAAAAAAGTTAGAGCCACTGTTGTGAAAACAGCCAAGAACATCGTCTTCACCTAAATATTTATCGAGCTATGGAAGATGGAAGTACAATCTAAATTAACTTCACTTTGCCACAGCGCAGAGCTGTACATAGGTCATATAATTAATTTGCATGAACAATTCGGAGGTGCAGGCCGGACCGTGAGAGCTAGAAATGAGTTAGGGCCGAGAGATTCACAGGTACCCCAGCTTTAAGAGACATTAAGTAAATTAAGTAAGTATTAATTAAGTAAAATGGACTCTATTAAACCCAAATGTACAGAATATTATATAGATTGATAGAAAAAGTACAAGTAACTAGATTTGTCCATGTCTAAACAAGGGCTGCAGCAACTAATGATCATTTTAGTCAGATTATTTTTCCTCCAAGTCAGTCAATTTGTTTGTGTATGCTTGAGACACTTGTACGCTTTTTAAACGTAAATTCTACCTAGATTAGGATAAAAACTAATGATTTCTCAGAAAAATGTAATTCTTCTTAAAGTTTCACTTATTTACAACAACGTCTCAGAGATAAAAACCTGTCTACAAATAAAATCTGTGTAAAAATAAAATCTGTGTAAAAATAGTTATAGTAGTTGGTTACTTAGTTCACTGTTAATCCAATTAGTAATGTTGCATAAGATATAGAGTTTCCTATTGATTCGGCACAATTAGGTTGATTTGTCATTGCAGCCCTGGTCTACATTAGGATTAAACTGTCCAAACCACATCTGAGTCAGAAACCAAGATTACATTTCAAATGCAAGACAAACAATAGTGAAAAAAAAAAAAAAGCCCATGTACCACCAGTGTTACCATGCCACAGTTTGAGAACCACTGTTTTCACAGATAAAGCCACAAGGGGGAGCAGCGACAGAGACGTGAAGCGGGAGGGGTGTCAAAAACTCTTAATAGACTCACATTCTAGTGGATTCTACCCCTCTATTGGAAAAGCTAATGGCCATGTCAATATTTCGGCTCTTGGCTGTGTGTTGGGAGTCGGAGCGCAACTGCAGGTGTCCTCTACAAAGTTACTCTACGTTTTTAATGCATGAGCAAACATTTTCTCAGGCAAAAACGCGTAATAAATCAACACGCTCCTTTTTTAGCGCTGCTCTGCAATTTGCAGACACTGTACAAGAGCAGCGCCATTTGTTACAACACACAGTTTATAGATTAAGATGGCAGAGCTGAGCAATGTAATTAGGTTTGTTAAAGGCGCTGCATGACTATATAGTACAGCATGTTTGTTAGTACGCCGTACGCCAATTAGTTTGTGGGAAAAAGCTCCTGGGGTTAGTCTTGTATTAAACTACTGCTTTTAGCCAAAGGTAGCTATTGCGAAAAGCAGAAAACACCCCTTCCCCTTACCCGCCCTGTCATCCTCATCGCCCTTGCAGCTGGCTTTCTTACGGATGCGGCACTGCTGGGAGTAGTCCACCACTTCCTGTCGCGCCTTCCGACCCTCCGGCGACGGCGTGAAGAACTTGGTGAGCGCGTCGATCAAGCCCTTGGTCTTGTTGTTGAACCGGAGGCTGCTGTGGGACATGTCGTCGTCCTCGCGCATCGAAAACAGCAGCCTGTCGTCACCGGGGTAACCGTCGCACGACGAGCTGGACGAGGAGTTGGCCGACGCAGACCGCCTCCTCCGGCCGCGGCCACCGAGCTTCTTGAACGGCCTCCCCGGTCTGAAGACAAGAGAAAGATGGGGTTATTATGGAGGACCGATGCCACAATTTAACAGCTGCATAATTGGAGAAGAAAAATCTCTTTCAAATCTTTTTTTTGTTTTGTAAAGTTTTGTTACATTAAAAAAAAAATCATAAGCAATTAAGTTTTATCATGAACTTTTGTCCATAAAGATGTTTCTTGTTTTGACACATGATTTACTTGATGTCACATAAAACCAACCAACCAGTGCAATGATGCTTGGACAGTTTGTTATACACTTTTCAGTCCAGGTCAGTCCTTTTAATACATTTTCTCAGACATGGTGAGCATTTACATGCGGCCCCTTCACACAGAGAACAGAGGACACAGTATGCTGAAAGCATCTCACCTGTTCTTGGGCCGCCCCAGTGGTCCGCTGTATCGTTTGATTTGTGCTGACTTGTCATGTAGAAGCTTTCCCTTTTTCCGTGGCTGACAGATTTGACAAATCCACATGCCTAGAAGAGAGGAGGCAAATAGGTTTACACAGTGGAGAGGATTAGACATGAATCGTATTAATTATCAGTGTGTTGATGTGAGGAGACAATACATAAACATTAGTGTCAATCAAACACAAGTGTGTTTACCCTTTGGCATCCGCATGAGAGGAGGGTCACAACACTCCATGTGGAAGCCCCGGTCACATGAGTCACAGAAAAGCATGTTGTCCTGCAAACAGGGCAGTGAAGAGAGCTTCAGTCATTGGTATAATGCACAATCGTAATACACATGCAGATGGTTGTTTGAGCCTCTTCTACATGCCTTGCATTTCCATTTCCTTTTTCACCAACATTTCAGAAACAATGATTCTTGACTTGACATAAAGGCAGAGACAGAAATGGGCTGCACTAAAATAGCTCAGTCCCAGGACTACAGATATATCTGTCAGCGTCTCTATCCGGCTCTTAAGCACAGAGTGCTCACAGTCCGCCATATTCACTCAGCCACTCACCGCATTCTTCCCTTGATCCTGACAGCTGCTGCAAGTCTTGCATTCGATGCACTGCCACCACAGCGCCTTGACTCGTACGGTGAGCTCTGGGGAGAACTTGAGACAGGACGGGTGGCCTGCAGGTAAAACACATGCATATTTAAGAGCTTCTGCATCATATCTCATTTTTCTGTCACAGTCAGACAGCCATGACCCACTTGCATCACTACAGAGAGGAGGAAAAAAAAATGTTCTTTTTGAAGAGAGATCTTCCCCTGGATCCAACCTGGCTGCAAACAGTGTTCAAACATAAATGACAATCTGCCACGACAAGCTTATCCGCGCTTTGAAGAGCAGCAAAGAGACATCTTTATAAGGAGCAAAGTCAGAGAGAAGAGAGAAAGACCAGCTCTTATACACCAGTGATCATGGCCTTTTAACACTTGTTAACTACATTGCACTCATTTGCACAAGCATTCAATGAGCATCTCTTACAGATTGTTGCTCAAGCACATTAGCAGTTTTTTCCCATCAGAGGAGTGCTAAACTGCTGCTCGCCTTCAGTCACTTTGATTGACTCCTGATCAGGATGCATCACTCACCGCTGTTTCCACAGTCAGCGCAGGAGATGAGCTCTTCAGGTTTCTTATCGCGGTTTTGCTCCTTGGTGCCCAAACAGAAGCTGCAGATGGGGATGGGCTCTGCCACAGGCTGCAGATAGACAGACAGACAGCAGAGTAACAGTTAGTGTGGACACTGCACAGAAGACCACAACAAGGCAATTGTTGAGTCGGATCAAGTGAATGAATGTTGCAGTGTGTAATAAGCAGCTAATGATGTAAATAACTGCTGCTACACAAGTCTGTCTTAGATGTTCAAAGACAATGAGGAGCCTCAGTGAGGAGTCACAGAGTATGATCTATAAAAGACCATGTGTTAAGCTGCTTAGTCTCACCTATTTGTGCCTTGTGTGTTATTAAGACTAGTCTGGTTATTTTGAGTTAAAAACATGTAATTCTTTTTAAGAGCCCACAGACACGCCGTAATCATTTAGGTAATTCCACTGAAAGCAACAAAATAATTTACAAAACCGACAAATACACCTTTACAAAGACGTTCTGAAACACACAAAACTCTGGCTCTGGTTTAGCAGCTCATAACAGAGTGGTGCAGTGGTTAGCGCTCGTGCTTCACAGCTGAAAGGTCCCTGGTTCGATCCCCGGGCTTTCCTGCTTGTTCTCCTCATGTCTGCTTAGGTTTAACCTACCACTAAAACAGATCAGGATGAAGCAGAGTGTGTTTGTGATGGAAATTAGCCCATGGCTACAATCCAGATTGTCCAGGACTCCCTGGAAAAAGAGGTTCTAAATCTCAATGGGACTTTCCTGGTTAAATAAAAAAGAAATTGGATTGTTTACATGCATGTGCCCCATGTGTGTTCATTAACATGCAACCAAACTGTCCCCTCTCAAATTAATCAGACTGATGTTGACTGTGAACTAAATCCTGATTTAAAAACTATAGCAGTAAAAAAAAATAGCAAATCTAATATACACAGAAAACAATAGACATTTTTCCAGAGCTGCTGCCCAAAACATTATTAAATGCCATCACTATTTTCAAAAGCGTACCCAACTTTACAAAATGTCGTCTGCCCTTTTTCGTTCACATGCTACAAACAATAATTTAGATAAGACATTGCGCGCTGCTGTGTCACGGAGAACACCTGCTCGCAGAAAGGCCAACCACTGTTATTCAATCTAACACGACGACGATGCGTTCAAAACAAATCTCCGGCTTATTTGGAAACGTCATTCAAGCAACAGGTGGAAGGTATTCATAAGGCACGCCACGCACAATGGGCCCGCTGCTATTGTCAGGGGAGCAGGTGGAGGTTCGGGATGGGACAGCGCGGCACACCAGAGTATTGAATATTTGTGGATTTATGAGGAGCGCGGGGGGGACTGCTGCTGAACTAGACGTCAGGGATGTTGCTTGTTTACAGTGAGAGAGCGTGTGCACAATGTTTTACCAAGATACGCGTCCAAACAAACCAGGGCAGCCATGGAAAACACAGTTGCTATCAATCACAAGAGGAAATTTGAGCGTGTGCAACAGGATTTGTGTAACTAGACAGGCGCCGTGAAAGACGTTCAACATTGCAAAAAGTAATTATTCTACTACTTTATTCATTGTAGATTTCTTTTCCCTACAAACTATGTGACTACGTTGCAATTAATTCAAACAAATTTTACGCAATTGTGTTTTCTCATCGAATTTTGTCAAACAAAAGTCTAAATCAGGACAAAAACATGTTAAATTATGACAAAAACTAGCATCTGCCACACAATTTCAAATAGCCATGAGACTGGGTAGTTGACAAAACAAGAGCTTAAAAAGGGGTAACACTGCAGGCAAAGCTAAATTTCTTTCATTTTCAGGTTCTTGTGCAGAAACGTTCACCTGGAAACAAGAAAATTAGCAAATTTCACAATAAGGAATGTAATTATTGCAATTATTATATATAATATATATATATATGGGAAATTTTAACTTCAATGACCATTTTAATAGATTTCTCTCACATTTGGCATCTCAACTTTAGTAGCTCCTACAGACGCCAAACTTTCCAGTCTTGAACTTAATAGTTGGAAGGTTTGTTCAGAGGGAGCTTTCAATATTTCATTCCTGGCTGATGCATTGAAAAAACATGGGTGAAATTTCGAAGGTCTAAGAAAAAAATCCCCTCAAAACAAATCTATGCAACTAAAACAACAAAATAGAACCATAAATTTATGCCTGACTTTAAAGATTTAGATTTTGTCGCCAAAAATATAGGCAATTGTGCCCTTTTTTACACATAAAATGCGTTATTATAATTTTTTCCCCGATACACCTGCGAAAAATGATATCTATATCGAAAAGAAGCTCTTGTGCATACTGCTAAACGCTTACAGCCCTATTCTAAAGCACTTAAGCTAAAAATACATAATCATTAGCCAAAACAGAGATTTCCGTTGAATATATCACCACAGCATTTCCAGCACTACGCATTTGAAATTCAACAATCGCCGCCCAAAAAACAGTGTACTCTCCCCCTCCCAAGGTCACACGACATGCTACCCCAGCTCCACCGGAGAGACTCGCTCCTGATTTATTTAGATGCATGAAAACAACGAGACGGCGAGCGGAGGAGCGGGAGTGTGTGTCGGTGTTGGCCACAGAGCCGCGGTGGAGTCGAGGCGAAGGCAGCGGCGTCCTGGCAGCGCAGGAGACAGGGACACGCGCTTGATTTATTGGGTTCATTTCCTTCTGACTCAGGCTGCTCGCAATCCCCTCTGCCTTGCGCCCCCCCTCCTCCTCCTCGCAGCTAACCAACCAACACGGGAGAGCCGGCTGGTGGAGAGCAGAGGAGCCAGTCGTGGCAAATATGCGATAATGGGCGAGAGAGAGAACCGCCGCCGTCGCAATGTTCGGTGGTGACGCAGTGTCTGTATCGCAATATGTGGTCAAAATGCCATCCGACAGATTTATGTGGCTAATGCAGTCTGGAACCAAAATACATGGTAACTGCAAATGTTCTGAAGTTCAGCTTTATTCAAGATTTTACTTTATTCTGGCCTCATTTTGGTCTTGATGTAGTGTTTTCTTTAAAAGTACTGTATTTTCCGGACTATAAGTCACACGTTTTCTGGTCCTGCAACCCATACTCGGGTGCGACTTATATATTAATGAATATGTTACGTTGACATATCAGTCACCTTTTCAGTTGGTCGTTTATGCTTTGTGTAGCTGAATAACCATCAATGTGTTATGTTAGCATATCATACACTTGTTCAGCCTGGTGTTCTCTATTGTATTGTTATTATTATAACTTGCCTTTCAAGATGACATGTCTGTTCTTGGTCTCGGATTTTGTAAAATAAATTTCCCCCCAAAAATGCAACTTTTTCTTCTTCGTTATGCAGTTTGTGGCTGGTGCGACCTATACTCCGGAAAATATGGTACACATAACATTTTGGATTATACTGTTGCCAGTAGGGCTATGTTCAATATATATGGCATCTGCAATATATCGTTACGAGTACTTGCCAATACGCGCATCGTACCGAAACATCGTACCGAAACATTGTACCGAAACATCGTACCGAGGCACCGTATCGTGATAAATAATGAATGGAAATGAATTTAATTTGCGTGACCCCATGGTTAATTCAGAAGTTGTTTTTGTGGTAGATGCGGTCATACCTCGTCAATTTGAGCTTGAAAAGGTGTTGAGATCTCATTGACAAAGTTAAATGGCTTATAAATAAAAAAAAATATACATTTTCATAAGATAAGATAGTTCTTTATTGATCTCACAATGGAGAAATTTACTTGTCACAACAGCTCTTAAGATAGGATCACACAGGGGGGTGCACAAAGTCAGGAAAAGTGCCATCAAGAAGAAAAATAACAGGTAATAGTAATTATAGCAATAATAAAAAATAAAGAATAAAGATAGTATAGTAGAGATGTCTCTTAGCGTCTCTCTGTAAATAAACTACAGTATACAAGCATCTCTTATGCACTAAATAAGATTAAAAGAATAAACTCTAGGTCGAATTGTATGAAATGGAGAATAAAATATTGTATCAGAGTTATCATTGCAGGTGAATATATAATAAATTACTGTTTACATTCGGGTGCTTGATAAAGTGACATTGCAGATATTCATGATGTCAGGCCTACTCAGTAATGAAGTACTACAGTTATCCCACAGTTGGATCAATCTGGTGTTTTTGTTGTAAACGTGAAGGTTTGAAATAATACACAAATATTTCCAATATTAGGCTAGAATTGCAAAATTATACAAGATTGAATCCTATGTTGTACTCCATGCTGTAGCCCACAATGTGTAGAACAAACTCTGAAAATGGCATTAATTGTGGTCAATCTACAGAGGATCTAGAGCTGCTCAAAGATTTTACAGAAGCCACAATTTTGGCTTTAATTATTAAAGAAACTACAAAAGACACCAACTTCAAACTTCACACATTCACTGTTGGGTTTATCAACTACAATCAAGTTGATTTCACATGGAATGACCCAAAATGCTATTTGTGCAGCAGGTAATCAAAGATTTGGACCGAACCTTGAATGGCACATTTGCCTTTAGTCAACATCTCCATGGACAAAAGCTGGAGGTGTCCCTGCTCCCAGGAAAATTACATAGCAGGTGTTAGGAGAGGAGCCGCTCACAACAAAGACACATGCTTGTTCATTATTTAGGCATTTTTCAACGATAAAAAAATATCTAGAATAAAATAAATGCTTCTATTTATTGCGTGAAATGTTACATCGTGTACCTTTAAGATTCAATTAATTTTAACAAGATTTCTTTAATGGCACATACTATTGAAAAGGTTTATTAAAATATTGCTATATCACAGTTATCCAACGCTAGCCTGGGAATACCCAGGGTGCTCAGGCTCGAATTTCAATTCGAACTGCGGGACAGCCTGGAAAGGAAGACCGAGATCTTCGCATGAATCGGGGGACCAATCACAGCACGGGGAACCGATGACACGTAAAAAAATTGAGTGACGCGGAAGTTGTAGTTTTTGTGTACGCATCCAACTACAGCAGACGCAAAGCTATTTTTTCGATCCAGCGTTAGATTGTGTTCTAAACACATTAAATCGAAAATTTATATTAAAAGAAGTACAGCGTTTGGCTTTACAATATTTCAGTACGAAGAAAGATGTTTTGGCTGCGTTGACTTTCTGTCGCAACATACGTCATCGGGACTCGACGCGCAGACGTATATGATAGACATCAGTAACGGCCAATAAACGGCTAAGGACAATCGTAAACCACACCTCCCGTACGAGAAAATGAACGGTTGTTTCCCAGACTAAATATTCACTTGTGATATTTAGTCTGGCGCTGGCTAATCCAACGCTGCAGTCATTTCTCACATTGTGCAGCCCTAATTGCAGTTCATTTATAATCGCAGTTTCATAGCTGCAATTGTGAGCAAAATCAGAAAGGCAGCAATTATTTTGGGTTATAAAGTCTCCAAACAGTCTTGTGTAAAAGTTTGCTGACCCTGTTCTATAAAAATGCAGGATTCTAGTTTAGCAGTTCATATTTGAGTCCGGTATCAAAGCTTGTAGGCGTTCAACATGTGCATCGCAATTTGGCATTTTCCCCAAATGTTTCAGCTCTGCAAGATTACAGAACAATTTATGCGCATTTCTTGAGTATATACACTTCTAAATGAGACTTCTTGAAGTCATCTAGAACCTTGGGCTTTCCCTCGTGTCTTTAAAAACATTATTGACAAGATAAATTGAATGAAAATAAACCACTTTACTCCGATGTAAAAGCAAAACTAACTCAAAGGTCAACTCAAAAGTCCCAATCATATCTTATCTTTTTTTGGTCGATGTAACAATATTTTTCACTCACAAATTAGCCAGTGCTGCGTTTCCACCTCTACAAGTGGGCATTTGAAGTAGAGGAAAGACAGAGGTAACGTTAAGTGGCGAGGAGCGGGAGATTTAAGGAGAAACCGATAAGCAGCGACAAGGAGGAACAGAAGAGATAAAGCTGTAGTGGATAAACACGTCACTCCTGCTCAATTTCTACAACTATGTAACATCCGCTAAACCTGGAAATACTGTTCGTTTAATCTGCAAACAAGTGTTCAAAGTCCACACACGTCGTGGTCTATTAAAACCTTTCATCATGACGATATTGTTGTCAAACTAACTCGCGCTGCTACTAAATGTGCTGCAGTAAGTGGTAATCATTTTCCTAATATAGATACAATATAAATCCAGCACGACATTAGAGACATGATTTTATACATAATTCATTATATTATTAGGTATTTGATGCAATATCCATGTCACAAATAGCCAGTCCACATCTCAAAATCACTGAGATCTTCCATCTGACCAAGATTCAAACTTGTTTTTGCTGACACAGCCCAAAACAAAATGTGTGGCGTCTTGTGTATAAAAATGTATAAAATATCAGTTTTAGTCATAATTTTCCTTGTTCAGTTTCGTTTTTGCCTCATTGTGGTCCCGATCGTCTTTTTAAGTCTTGTTTGGTGATAAATGTTACAATTTTGGTAGAATTTAAGTGGAATGTAGTGCAGTATTTCCCCACAGAGACTATGGAGGCACAGGCCATTCCAATTTCAATATTTACTATTTTTCCAGGTAAAAATTACACTTATTACCCATTTTTATTCTTTAATCACTTCTTTTTGACTAGTATAGCGTATCATTTTCTATGTTTAAAGGACTAGTTCACCGCTTTTACATGCATACATATGTTCTAACCTGGGCTTAGATGAGGCTATGTGTGGCTGTCTGGTCTTCGTGTGTGCCTTCATTACCGTAAGAAGAGCAAAGACGCAGATTTAATTTCGCCTCTTCAAAGTAGGCGAAAAACGAAATGGGCTCAAATTTCGGAGAAGTTAGAAGCCATAAATATCTTCCAACTTTCCCCTATTTAAATATGGTTATGTCAGTAGTTACACATTCAAAGTACAGTTTCACAAAATTAAAACTGACAATTTTCTAAGCGGAAAAAAGAGGCACTATAGACCTTTCTCAGCTGACATCATCAGCTAGCGGAACTTATGTTGCAACAATGGGTTGCTGCAAGCAATTCAAATCAAAACATGCTATATCTCTATGCTCTGACCAATCAGAGTCTTGTGGGC